>SDVV010015503.1:0-14506 GCA_016164225.1 Gammarus roeselii | reverse complement strand
GCTACACACCTGTCATCTACACACCTGTCATCTGTTATTGAACTGTATATCACACGTTCATCATGCTACACACCTGTCATCTACACACCTGTCATCTGATATTGAACTATATATCCCACGTTCATCATGCTACACACCCGTCATCTACACACCTGTCATCTACACACCTGTTATCTGTTATTGAACTATATATCCCATGTTCATCATGCTACACACCTGTCATCTACACACCTGTCATCTGTTATTGAACTATATATCACACGTTCATCATGCTACACACCTGTCATCTACACATCTGTCATCTGTTATTGAACTATACAACACACGTTCATCATGCTACACACCTGTCATCTACACACCTGTCATCTGTTATTGAACTATTTATCACACGTTCATCATGCTACACACCTGTCATCTACACACCTGTCATCTGTTATTGAACTGTATATCACACGTTCATCATGCTACACACCTGTCATCTACACACCTGTCATCTGTTATTGAACTATATATCACACGTTCATCATGCTACACACCTGTCATCTGTTATTGAACTATATATCACACCACAGAAACTGAACACCGGAAAAAACTGATCGTCTTCGGAAAACACACAGGCCTCTACGAGGTAGTGTAGAGGTAGCGAGGTCTGAATCATCTCCGATCCCGAACTCTCTGTCCTCCCTGCGCACTAATTGAAAATGTTTACTTCGACTTCGTGCACTAAGCTGTGCAGAATCACCGGACCGTCGTGCCACAAGAAGAAGCCCTCAGTGACTACACGTTGGAGCTCCGGCGGAGAACGGAGGGAGCCGCTACCACTCCTCTACACAAGATCAACTGCTACTGCAATAAATCTTTTCTTCATATTTTTTTTTAGGTTAAACTCGCTTGATATCAGTTGTTCAATACGATTTATATGTACTAGGCCTACTCTGTACCTGCGCTAGAGTTACTCTTTTAAAATTGTTTAATTTAATTTACATGTCAAACTTTCTTTGTAGCCGCATCAAATTTGCTTGGTGCTTATGTCAAATTTACTGTGTTACTGTGTCACTCTGTCACTTTGTCACTCTGTCACTCTCACTTTGTCACTGTCAGTCTGTCACTCTGTCACTTTGTCACTCTGTCACTTTGTCACTCTGTCACTTTGTCACTCTGTCACTTTGTCACTTTGTCACTTTGTCACTTTGTCACTTTTTTAGACCAACTCCAACTATGTTTAAACCTGCTGTGACTGCGTTTAAACTGTTCCGAATCTAAGTTTAACCCACTCTTAGTCTACGCGTCACCTACTTCACAACTCTTCGACCGCCCTACGGGGGAGTCTGCATTAACTTCGCGTTGGGACTCCGGTGGAACATGGAAGCAAATAATATTAATAATAATATATATCACACGTTCATCATGCTACACACCTGTCATCTACACACCTGTCATCTGTTATTGAACTATATATCCCACGTTCATCATGCTACACACCTGTCATCTACACACCTGTCATCTGTTATTGAACTATATATCACGTTCATCATGCTACACACCAATCATCTACACACCTGTCATCTGTTATTGAACTATATATCACACGTTCATCATGCTACACACCTGTCATCTACACACCTGTCATCTGTTATTGAACGATATATCACACGTTCATCATGCTACACACCTGTCATCTACACACCTGTCATCTGTTATTGAACTATATATCACACGTTAATCATGCTAAACACCTGTCATCTACACACCTGTCATCTGTTATTGAACTATATATCACACGTTCATCATGCTACACACCTGTCATCTACACACCTGTCTTCTGTTATTGAACCATATATCACACGTTAATCATGCTACACAACTGTCATCTATCTCAATTTAACAGATGAGATTACAGTGACGAGGCTTTCTAGCACCCTGGACTATGCGTCCTTTTGGCGACGAACGTCAAACCAACAAATAGTGCCGTGTCAAGTTACAGTACATTTTTCATTCGAGAAAGTTAGGCTTAATAACACTTAAAGGCAACGTCATTTTCGATACGAATGTCGTGGTGGGCAGTATACCTGTATCGATTTATATCAAACCTACGTGTTCAAATAATCCCAAAAGAAGGGATTATTTGGGATTATTTGTATCCTCTTAAATGTGGTCAACAGGGTTGGCCACATTTAAGAGGATACACACATGGCCTATGACTATCTGTTAGGTAGAAATCAAGATTGCCAAGGTCACTTTACTACTGGGAAACTCTTAAAAAAGTTCATTTTAGAAGTTGTGGGAAGCAATCAGAAGGCAACCTGCCGTTTACTAACAGAACGCTTCAGAGGGCAGTGGGTAATACACAAGTGTTCCTTCAGAGTAACCTACACAAATGTTTGTGGACAGGCGTTACGTCTAACGAGGGTCTAACGAGGTAGGAAGACCACGATCTAACTATTGTATAACATGGGTTATCAAGAGCGTACAATGTATGTAATAAATGAAGCTTTAACATGTGCCTTAAGCGCGTGTTGTCCGACTTGCAACGCTAGCTATTTGACTTTCTGTGCGAGTTGCCCGACTTGCTGTGCGAGTTGCCCAACTTGCTGTGCGAGTTGCCCGACTCGCTATGCGAGTTGCCCGACTTGCTGTGCGAGTTGCCCTACTTGCAGCGCGCGTTGCCCTACTTGCAGCGCGCGTTGTTCTTCTTGCAGCGCGCGTTGCTCTACTTGCAGCGCGCGTTGTTCTACTTGCAGCGCGCGTTGCTTTACTTGCAGCACGCATTGCTCTATTTGCAGCACGCATTGCTCTATTTGCAGCACGCATTGCTCTTCTTGCAGCAAGCGTTGCTCCACTTGCAGCGTGCGTTGCTTAATTTGCAGCACGCGTTGCTCCTTTTGCAGCACGCGTTGCTCTATTTACAACGCGCGTTGCTCTACTTGCAGCGCGCGTTGTTCTACTTGCAGCGCGCGTTGCTTGAATTGAAATGAACATTTCTTATGAAATACAATTCAATGTCACAGCTACGCTAAAGTAACATTGACTTCGAGAACAGTTTTGCATAACCTCCTGATCAGGCAACTGGACACCAAAAGACTAAAGATTATAAAAACCAATAATAGCACAAGCGTAAACTATTCGTTCGTTTGCAAGCTCATAAGGAAAATACCGCCGAAGGTTATAGTTATATTATAAAACTCAATATTTATTACTCAAGTGTGCAAGACAATTACAAATTTTGGAATTTCTTCACCGATGCAAGGAAATCACACATCTGATGAGTATGATGGTTGGAAATTCATGTTCCACTGATTTTTATAACGAAATTTGATGTTATCGTTGTTCTGAATCCACCAACACTTACATTTAAGGTGGTTATCTCCCCGATCGTACACCGAACCGTTTTTGATTCTTAGCTAGTCCTATTTATCTCTGTTCAAGTCAAATTCGTGCCTCTGCACTTATCTGGTAAGCAACACAACTTTGTCGACAGCCAACCACCAAAGCAGGCACACAACTGAACGAGAGATAATGCGAGATGCTTCAAACAATCCCGGCACCAAACACCAGTCAACCTTGTCTCTACTGATCTGTATTGACCCGGCAATGAACCAGTGCAACCATCACGCACTATAAACGTCTTGGGCCATTGGGCCAGTGATAGCTTCTCGTTCACAGATCTTCTGCTTGGCGACAAGAAAGGGAACTGGTTTAGCCACTTCTGTGGCGCCCAAGGCTTGACTGGTAAGCGGTGCCGTGTACCATGACATTCTGTAAGGGCTAAAGTCATACAGCCTTCAGATACTGGTAAGCGGTGCCGTGTACCATGACAACCTGTAAGGGCTTAAGTCATAGAGCCTTCAGATTATTATCAATAGCTAGTCCCTGTAGGACAGCCCCCCATTCTCCTCCCTAGGCATCTGTTAGATTTACGGGGCGTACCTGGTTACGGCCCGGGGGGTGACGAACACTCTTATATGCCCTTCAGACTGCACTCTTCTCCACCTTTCACTATCTGTTCTTTTCTCCCACATCGTTCATTTCCTTTACTTCTATTTACCTCATAGGCATCTTTTGTTTAATTCAAATTTTATTTGACCTGTCTCAAACTCCTATTCTCACAACAATCGTTACATACACACACACACACACTATTCTTAGTTTGGGCGGCTGATAACAGGAGTAGTAGGGAAAGCTTGCATGAAAGAGCGCAACTTACTAATTTTTGTTATTTCCCTTCCTGCTGTTCTTATGCGTGAGGTTCCTTACACTGAGTGTAGTGTCTTCTCTATCTTCCGCTCAGCAGGTGTTGTGGCGCATAGCCATGCACCTTCAGGGTGACTGCGAATCCTTGGAGCACTAGCGCTGGATAGGTAGTGTGTTAATCATCCATGCTGCCACCCCGGGAGTGCTGGGAACCATATAGCCTCAGCACCTTAGGAGTTCCTGCAACTCCTGTGGCACCCTCACATCCCTTTGACGTTCGCCGCGTTAAAAAACTCTGACTTTACGCAATAGTAAATCTAACTAACCACTATAAATAAAAAATATGTATATCACTTGATGCAGCACTGTTTGCTGGTTAGACGTTTGACGCCATGCAGCAGGGCGCTGACTTCAGTGCGCGAGAAAGCCTCGTCACTCTAATCTAATCTATTGGACAGGCCTAACAAAAGGACCTCCCATACAAGCAAGAACCGCCTTTAATATATGTCGGTGGCGTTTTGCTCAACTAAGGCGTGTTTCTTCAGAGCATTGCCATGAAGAGACGTGGCGTGACAGAATATCCCGAAGTAATGTCTTTCGATTTTAAAACTTACCCGTTTCGGCTGTTTTCGTATGGGAAGCCTATTGTATTCTAAATAATAATATTACAACCGTGAAAACAGTTGTTGCCTGAAACATCATCAGAATGAGTCCTCTTTTGAATGAGTTCAACTCTAGAACAGAGACTTTTATATGTTTACCTTCAGAGTTTCCGCTGTTAGAGAGACCTAAATCATTTATGCTTAAATGATTACCTTCGTCACAATCCTGACCGTGTTAATCGTTACGGTGTGTGTATCTCTCAGTTTAATTCACCGTGGCTGCAATTAAATCGATTATGATTTTAATACGAAGAACCTGTTAACGTGAATTAAGAGTAAAAGCACAGTATGTTCATCACAATATTGAGAACGTTGAAAGTTGTCGAAATAACGAAATAAAGTTTCCAAGTTTGGTCACCCCTACTGGCACGGTCTGAACTGCCGCTGAAGTACCTTAAGACAACCCCTAATAACACTTGACTTGCCTAAAAGTGAAAATAGTGTAAATGAACCTTAAATCAAAACGCTGTATTTTCTTGCGCCCTTACTTAACCGTGTCAATATATTTGTATGGAATTGCCCGATCTGCTTGTGTCGCGATAGTTATGATCTTGTTGCAAAAATTACATAAACTTAGGACAAGTTAAGCTATGAACGGTTAATTAATTTAACCGATTAGATTCTTTGTGGTCAAAACGTGAAAGTGGTTTTAGAACAGAGGCAAACTGTAGGGTTGTAACACAAGTAGTTTGCAGCCAGACCAACGATTTATGTAAACCACAGGTAGGTAGCTATATTTCTTTGTTCCATTATACGGTTTTCGCTCATAAAATACTATTATACTTGAAATTGGAGGAACCTTGCCTTCCCAACCCAACCTAACCTAACTTATTGGTACGTGTTTCAAACCAGCGGGCAAATGTACATGTTTCTAACTCGCGCACAAATGTACGTGTTTCTAACTCGCGGGGCAAACGTACGTATTATTCTAGGGTGCGTATTTCTGACACCCGCAGGGCAAATATAAACTTTCAATAGGCCAGCCTGTCGTTCACATTTTGGTCCCCGAACCTTTAAGGAATAAAGGTTTAGTTCACGTAGTCTGTCTTCGGACGATTTATTGCGCAGCGCAGAGATAAATTTGGTAGCTTTGCGTTAAACCCTTCTCTAATTTGATAACGGTTTTGAAGATGTGGAAACCAGAGTTGGATGAAATACTTATGCTGTGGTCTAACAAATGAATTGTATAACTTAAGATTACTGTGTCTGGTCATGAACGAGATGGTGCGGGGTATCATATCTAACATTTTATTACCATTTTGGCAGCATCGTTACATCGCTTGCTGCTTTTTCAGTCATTAGTGCTGAAGACACCTATATCCCTAGCTTCAGTGGCAGGATTCAGTTTCTTTCCGGATATTGAATAATAGTGTTTGGGGTTACGATGAACAAGTGCATAACTGTACATATGTCGACATTGAATTTCATTTTCCACTTTTCTGACCAATAAACAATTTTGCTCAAGTCCAATTGGATATGGTCCCACTCCAGTTTTAGCACGTTTACACGTCTGCAAACCTGCTTATGATCGATAGTACGTTGCTATCAAAATCATTTATTAATATTCTGAAGCGAACTGGACCTAACACGGAACCTTGAGGCACGCCGCCGTTAACTTTACCCCAAATGGAACCCTCTTCATTAATTACGAATCGCTACCATCTGTCCGCGAACCAGCATTTTATCAAGTTATTTGAAACCCTTAATGTATATCAACCGAGCAGAATATAAACCTGATTACATGTTTAGTAAGATTTCGAACAAATATTATACACAGAAACAGAATGCGGGCCCGGAGAAGCAAAATGCTTCAAGAGCAAGGTACCTAGACCCAAACCTATCTTAACAGTTACCTAACTTAAGCAGTATGTCTAAAAATCTAGAGAAGTATCGAAAAATCCTATAATATTGATGGAGAATCTAAGTAGGTATAACATTGCTCACGCTGAATACGATACGAAACAGATCAGACAACGCATTAATAATGTGAAATAAAATATTGTTTGATCTTGGATTTAAGAGTATATAATGAAGTTAAAGATTTGATTATATATTGGAATGGAATTTCACAATTTGACACCCTTATAAATAATGGAGAATTGTGATTTGGCCTAATTAAACCTTATTATATTGAATGGCTTGTTTCCGTGTAACTCTGCGTTAGTTTGTTAGTCTGTGTGTTTGTTATTCTCTATTTAGTCCATGTGTACTAGGCAGTCGCGGTCGCCTGCCTCGTGGAAGCATGAGCAGTTGTAACATTTTGGGTAGCGGGCTGTGCAGTCTTTTCTGTCGTGTTCGCCAGCGCACTTCTTGCAACGTTGGGGTGAATGTGACTGGTAGTATGCGATGACGTGGCAGTATTCAAGGCATTTTCTGCACATTGGGGGCCATGTTGCAACTGGGTAGATTTCGGTTCTTCCTTGTTCACCTAAGATTACTATGAATTCCGGTGCGTCGTGTCCTGGGAAGGTAATTTGGTATGCAGCAGAACTTGCGTTACGTGATTTTATCCATGCTGCTTGACGGACTTTGGTAACTCCGTAGTCTTTAGCTAGACCTTCTGCGAAAGCACTGAGGTCGGTTGTAGGCGTGTAAAGGGATGTGTATATAATTAGTTTGGTGTTGTTGAAGGACGAATGTATTTCAACTGTAACTTTGAGTTTGTTTATGTGGGTTATCTTTTGTGTAGCGTTACTTTGCTCAAGTTCTGTGAAGTAAGCCAGATATTTTTTTTCTGTCGTTGTATTTCTTTCGGTTTACCTCCTAGTTGTTCGGTGAGTTACTTCATCATTTTAAATGGATTATTTGTAAAGGCAACTTTGCCTGCACCACATTCGTTAAACGTTATAAAAAATTGGGTGGGAAATGGTGTCAATCTTCTCTCCCGGGTTGGAGGGTCATTCTGGGAAGAGCGCATCGAGACTACAGCCTCTCGTCGCCCGACCCCGCGATCTATCTGGTAATGGAGGATCGCTCTCTCAGTCTCCTTCTCTGGGCAATCTCTGTGTCCGGGGGGGTGTCCGTCTACTTCGCAATAAAAACCAGTGCTGTTCCTAGGACTGGCACGACTGGGGATCTTCCCGTTTGTCATGGTCGTCCTGGGAGCAGTATGAGCATCTTTGTTTACCTTTACAGTTTCCTCTCGTGTGTCCGTATTTTTGGCATTTATAACATTGCATCGGACGTCTCTCCAATGGTGTAACCTTAGTTTTGGTGGTGCAGAAGGGAATGTCTAGATATTTTGGTGGAGTAGGGCAGTTGAATTTTAGTATTAGGGCTGTGGTAGTGTCTCTTCTTGGTGTGATCTTCGGCGCGACCTTTGCTTCGACACCGCAGTCTTCGTATTGAACGAGTCCAGTGACGTACTCCTCGATTACCTCCTTCGGGATATCTGTAACGTAGATCAAACCTGAACTTGTAGAGAAAGTCGGGTGTAGCACTATTTTGCATGGCTTTCCACAGAGTCTGTTTTTGGAGAGAATCGTGTCACTTAGAAGTTTTGTGTCTACTCTGATGGCAAAGCCTTCGTCGCCGCTGGTTTGCGACGCTCAGGCTGGGCGGTCAGTGAAAGAGCCCAGCTCTTTTTGCAGATTGTATGGACAAATGTCCGGTCTATCGTTAGCGTTGAACGTGATCTTCAGGTGTTCGGGAAAGGTTTGATTATTGTTGAACAAGTTTTGTTCATTGAATGGCGTGCATTGCTTTCTCCTTGCACCCCTTGGAGCTCGGTTGGGGTTTTCGTAGGGTGAAGAGTTGTCAAAATTGTCGTCGGACGTAGAGGTGAAGGTACTTGCGTAAGTTGCGGGTTCCTTAGTTACTTGGTTCTTTACTAGTTCGTGGATATGGAGAAAAATGGTCTTGACATGACCCTCGAGCCTCGTTATACGGTCGTCAATTGTGCTAGGTTCTGCGGCGAAAACTTCTGCTCCCTGTTCAGAGAGGCCGGTCGCTTGGCTTAGTAGTTTCAATATTCCCTGGACGTTCCTGGTTAGCTCGTCGATGCGGTTGTCTCTCCGGTCATCTTCTGCTGCTGAGGTGGCGCTGGTCATCTTGGGGAGGCTGACAATTTTGGCCGTTGGAATTCTGGTCTTCGGCACTCTGGAGGGGATTCTGGTCCCTCCTAAATGGAGTTTCTATCTACTCTCCATCTGCCACCTGGTTCGCCCCAGGGGCCAGGGAGTTGACTTTAGAGGCCTCTTGACCGGCTTTCCTTATACTAAACTACATTAATTTGAAAGTATCACAAACAATGCAAGCAAACGTGCGGTTTAAGGTCCCAGCACAAACTAGGGACCAGCCGGTTAGTAATCAGTATGTGAACAAACGCGAATTCTGTGGGACCTTACATGGCGACCTCACATTGCAGCCCTAGTGACGCTCTGCAAGCGGGCAACAGGACCTACACTCGCGGTAACATCGCTGAAATTTGGTGCCGGCATGGACACCGGCATGATGTTGTTCAGAGCAATAACACGCTCGCGCATTGACAACGGAGCTGTTGTTTACGGATCAGCCGCCAAAACCACACTCAAACCGCTCTCGATCATCGTCAACAGTGCTTTGCCTATCACAACCGAGGAGTTCCGCTCGACTCCCATCGAATCTCTCAACGTACTATCTAACGAGCTTCAACTACTGCTCCGGCAAAATAAACGCTCGCTACAATACTATTTCAAGACGAGAAGCCTCATCAACAACCCAGCACTCGGCGACGTCACCAACATCTCTGATAAGTGCCTCTTCGCAGCAAAATGAATACATGTCAAACCATTTTCACTTCGCGTGGACAACTTAGTGACCTCTCAACATCAATCGTAGGGCTATCAAGCCTTCATTCTCCTACAGAATCGTACATATCAACTCACCAACGTGGATGATCAACCCACCGCTGGTCTACCTAGATTTACAAATACACCCTAAAGAATTTACTGCAACCAGTACGTACCGCAGAGAATTTTCAGGTGTGTGCACAAAATGTGCCAATAAAAATGAAAATTCCCAAAAGAAGAAAGTATTATTCAGAAAGGAAATTGCTCATGAAAAAGCGAGTAATTAAACAGAACAAACTTTACAAGTAAATCCTTATAGACGCATAAAACAAGAATAAGCTATCATCTTGATTGAAAAGCTTATAAAAGGTTCACATGATCAAGAGAAGAGAAAATGATACGAAAGCTATTCTTTGCTTATGCAGCAAGTTTTCAACCTGTAAAACTAAAATTGCCCCAATAATTGATGAATCCGGTCAATTGGTAGATGAAAAGAAAGCGATGAGCGAGTTGTTGAGTGAGAATTACAGACGGGTATTTAGTATCCCAATGCTTACTCATACAAATCCTGAAATTGCATCTGAATTTTTATTGACTGATATTAACATTGACATCTCTGAAATTACAAAAGTTATTGATGGCATAGGTAGCAATAGTGCATCCGGGCCAGACGACATCCTAGCTGTTCTATTAAAACAATGCTAACAGGTACTGTCAAGACCCCTACAAATGTTGTGGCAGGAGTCTTTGGACACTTCCGATATCGCACAGACCATGAAACATGCCATCATCTTTCCGCTAGCACTCACAAGCCCATCAAATTACAGACCAATTTCTTTGACATCACATGTAGTCAAAATATTTGAAAGAGGAATGAAAGGATGAATAGGGAATTTCCTTGAAAAAAATTAATGGCTCAACTCCAAGCAACATGGTTTCAGAAGTAAGAGGATCACGTTGACCCAACTGCTGGAGCACTATGATGAAATAATAAATGCAATGTGTGATGGATCAAATGTGGATGTAATTTATCTTAATTTTGCCAAGGCCTTCGGCAAAGTAGATCACAGTATACTGTTATCAAAACTATACAACGCCGAAAACCAGGGAAATGTTTACAAATGGATCGAAATGTTTCTGAAAGGCAGAACTCAAAGTGTGGTAGTGAATGGAGAAACCTCTGCACCAGTGGAAGTCCTTAGTGGGGCCCCACAAGGCACTGTGCTTGGACCACTGCTTTCCTAATATTGCATATGTGCTATCACAAATTCACTTTATCTCTCGTTTCGCTATTTCAAATAGCGCATATGAAAATTAGGTTTGATGTATTATACCTAAGTATTGAAAACCCATTGCTAGACGATGGAAACAAATGATTTAATAATAATAATGATAATAATAATGACCTGGGTCAAAGATGTCCACATACATCAGTCTCTTGCTTTGCAGATGATACCAGAGTACTAGGCATTGTCAACGACTTTCGTGATGTAGAAAAGGTTCAAACTAATCTGAAAGAAATCTTCAAGTGGGCTGGTGAAAACAACATGCAATTTAACTAATCTAAATTTGAATCACTGATATGGAAAAGAATCTGACCTAAAAACCAAAGCATAGTCTAATTTTTACAGTAACACAGCTATATAAGAAAAAGAAAGCCTGCGTGATCTAGGCGTACTCATGCAAAACAATGCTTCCTTCCATGAACAAATTGCAAAGGTTGAGGCCAGTGGCAGAAGATTGTGTTCCTGGGGTATGAGAACCTTTCTGGCTAGAGATAAAAGGACAATGTTGACTCTTTGGAAACAACTAATCCAACCACTCATTGACTATTGCTATTGCTCCCCTCTCTGACTATTGCTATTGCTCCCCTCTCTGGATCCCACGTACGCAGAATGATCTGAATAGACTTGCAGCATGAAGCAGTGCAAAGAAGCTTCACCTTTAATATTACGGAGGTAAAGGAAATTGTCTATTATGACAAATTCAACGCCTTGAGGCTATACTCAATCCAAAGACGTTTTGAAAGATTCATGGTCATAAACGTTTGGAAAATTCTGGAAGGCTACACTGTCAATGTCAACGAAAAAATTGTAACGAAAGTGACCATGAGAAACCAGGCAATAATTAGCAAAATTTATTGCTTCAAAGGGCCAAAACTGACGGGCGGCAAAACGATGCAAACAGTTGCATTCAACAGCTTCACGGGCCGGGCACCTCGGTTATTCAACCGAATGCCATTGGAAATACGCGAGATCAAACGGGTGCCACAACTGTCAGCTACAACAAACATTTTGAGGTTCAAGAGCCGACTGGACGAATACTTCAGCTGTGTTCCTGATCGACCCCAAATTGATGGATACCCTCGCTGTGGGGACGACTCCCTGCTTAACCGCGACGCCAAGCTGGGATCAGACTGGAGAACGTGGCTACAACATGCAAATGCTGGTGCCGCAGCACAAGTGGAGAGTGCCCCACGGATGTTGGCCAGGTGGTAGCCTCGCTGTGACCTGCTGTGAATAGCGAAGTAACACCAAGAACCCAAGTAAGTAAGTATACTTAAGGAGCAATACCCTGAGCACCGCCATATATACACTGACGGCTACAAAACGGCGGACGGAGTGGGAGCTGCCGCCGTGTGCGGAGACATTGCAAGTTCAGCGACCTTCCCGAAAGAAGCCTCTGTATTCTCCGCAGAGTTGCACACACTCGAATTAGCCACATATCAATTGCAAAAACTGACCGCCTCCCTAAATATGTCGTATTTTCAGACAGTCTGAGTGCTCTCACCCAGCGGAAAAACCTGCACTATGATATCCTGTTCTTCGTAAAATGCAGAACGATTTATTTACGATGACCGAGATTGGGCAGGCGGTTGAATTCTGCTGGATCCCTTGACACGCGGGAATAAGAGGAAACGAGCTTGCAGATTCCCTCGCTAAACATGCATCTACCCGCCAAGAACAATTTATTTCCAAATACTAGCGAGACTGATTTCCAATCATCAACTCGTGTCTAACATCTCGATGGAACAACGAGTGGCAGCAGAGTGGATAAGAGTTGGATAAAAAGTAATCTTCTTGATAGAAAACACCTAGTGACTTGGAATAAACAATCATCATCTGCCAGTACGTTAAATATAGGAGTTCCGCAAGGGTCGATGCTCTTCCTTATATATATTAATGACATCGTAAACACTAGCAACAGGTTATCCTTTGTACTTTTAGCAGATGATACTTCAGTTTATTCGACCGGGAAAAACCTCAATGATACTATTACTAATATGAATAATCAATTGGTTCACATTTCAAACTGGTTCACATCCAACAAGCTGACGCTAAATGTTGACAAGACGTAGGTCATGATATTTTCCAGGAGGATGATACCCATTCCTAACACACAAGTCGAATTGAACGGTCAACAGGTGGCATATGTGGCAAACACAAAGTTTCTCAGTGTTATCGTAGATCAGAGACTTAACTGGAAAGATCACGTCTCATTTGTTGCCGGAAAATTATCCAAATCGTGTGGCATCCTATACAAAATTAGAAATTATCTTACCACTCCTGCTAAAAGGGTTATGTACTATAGCCTTATTCATCCTTTTCTGACGTATTGTGTAATCGTGTATGCGTCTACCTACAAAACAAACTTAAGACTTATCGTTCTTAGTCAAAAGCATGGCATCGGAACACTATCACATGCTAGCAGACGTGACCACACGTTGCCTCTCTTTTGTCAATGGAACATTCTCCCACTGAGTCAAATCATTAACTTTCCCGCTGCAGTGTTAGTCTACAAAGCTTTGAATCATTTAACTTGCATTGATAACAGATTTAACTTAAATTGATAACAGTTTTTTCATTAGAAATAATCCTACGTATAATCTTCGCAACAATGCGGATTTGCAAATTCCCCGAAATTCGTCAACACAGTCCCGACTATTTTTAAAATACAGAGCTGTTAAAATCTGGAATTCTATTACCATAGATATAAGGACTAGCAGAAGTATTGCTACCTTTAAACGTAAACTAAAATTGTACCTGTTTGAACTTGTACGTGCAGAAACTCTTGAATTGTAATTTACTTCTGCTATGCAATTTACCGTGTCTACTATTTGTGTTTCAACATTTACTCTATAGATTCTTTCATTCTGTATACATATATATTTTCTCTCGCCTCACGTGCTCAAATTCCAAATTATCTTGTTAATGAAGAAATCCGTCCATTTAGTGTACCCATCGATTATGACTCATTGCAAATTTATTTCCTGTGTGCATATGTTAATATGTCATGCTAACTATGCAGTTAGTTTCAAATTGGTGCCATTGTACGCCAAACAATGTGTGAGTAATGTAATAGACAACCTCATGTCGGACATTTTCTGCTCTCAAGCTAAGTAAATGACAGTTGGAACAGTAAATAGTCATGATAAAGTAAACGTCGGTGATCAAACTTACTCTGCTTATTTTTCTTGAAATTAATGGTCCAATGTAATGCTTGCATCTGTCTTGACATATTTAAAAGTAGAGAGTAGAGGATGTCCTCCAACAATATCCGTCGGTTGGTCCTTACTCCTTAGCCCTAGTTTTAAGTTAATATTAAATTCACATGGGTAGCAAATGTTGTCTTCAGAACAGCTCACGCTGACGAAGACTTGGTAAGTATCATCTGTGTATTCTGATATTATGTTATTTTGTCAACATGTCATTACACCTAAATAAATTTTAATCCTTTAAATCCTTAGGTCACCCAGTACAACTACATTGAAATGACCTCCAAAACTCTCAATACACTCACTCAGGTCAGTCCAGAATTGCTCCCTCTCCTCTTCACTCCTCTCGCTGCCAGGTCCGTAAGCACTCACAAATGCCCATCTTTCTA
>SDVV010015502.1:0-14507 GCA_016164225.1 Gammarus roeselii | reverse complement strand
CTCGGAGAAGTGTGTGGTGTTGAGGTTTGCTCGTGGGTTTGCCAAATGGACTGATGAGAATCCGCTGGCTCAGTACTTCTTGAGTGGGATTCCATTGAAGTTTGTTCAATCCCACAGGGACCTTGGTGTGGTGGTTGATGTAAAACTTAAATTCCACCATCATGTCAGAGAGGTGGTGGGTAAGGCTTCCGGATTGGCCAGCAGCCTGCTGAGATCCACCGTTTGCCGTAGTCCTCACTTCATGGTGTCCCTCTTTGTGATGCACATCAGGCCTCTCATGGATTATTGTTCGTCAGTGTGGAATGTGGGTTTTCTTGGGGATTTGAGATTGCTTGAGTCTGTGCAGAGGAGATGGACAAGAAATGTGGATGGTCTTGCTGAGTTGGATTACTCTTCCAGGCTGAAGCAACTCGGCTTATTTTCTATAAAAGGAAGGTTTCTCAGGGCGGACCTTATTAAATACTGGAGGATCATCTGCAGGTTGGATGGTGGCACCGACCTTGGGGGTATTTTTTGGAGAGCTCATGATGCAAGAACTTGGGGCCATCCCTATAAGCTTTCGATGCCGGCTTAAAAAACGGACATCAAGAGGAGATTATTTGGAGCACGATGTGTTCAGTTGTGGGAAAGCCTCCCGAGTTCTGTGGTGGAGTCAGATTCCCTGGCTGCATTCAAGAGGTTGCTTGCGGAGTTTTTGGGTGATGTTCTGTTTGAGTTTGTTTAGGTTGGGGTGGGTTCTTCTGCAGCATGTTGGCGTCCTGGCTTTGGATTTGTCTGATGCTGGAGTGGTGGGTTGTGGTGCGTGTGTGTGTGGGGGGGGTGTGTGTTTGTGTGTGTTTGTGTCTGTCCTGATGTGTTGCTTCTTTGTGTTGTAGTAGTGTGGCTTCTACTACTTAAATTCTTTTAAAATTGCAACACTCATAATGTTTTAATCTTTTTTGTAATTCTCTGGTTTATCCGGTCAGTAACCATGTTTCAAGTGGCATCTATTCCTGGCAAATCCTTTGGTTTTGCTTATAATCAATAATTCTTGTATCTTTTTCTCCCTTAATTTGATGTTTTTTCATATAAAATATTCATGCATGCCAATAGACAGATTGCACACGTGCCTCCCAGCCCACTCATTCAATTGCCTGGGTGTGATCATCCCTGCTGCGCGGTTGAGGTTTTGACGCTGCCTTCTTGTAGTCAAGTGCTGTTTGCTGGCCCTGACGTTTGCACCGGAGCCTGTTTTGGAGCTTGATACGGGAGTGGGTGAGTTGTCTACAGAACATTGGGCATGTTTTTCTGGAGTTGTGTGCAGCTGGTCACACTTATCTGATGTAAAGCTCAGAAATATATGTACATACATGTATGGTTTGGGATCAATTTTGGCAGTATTGCTCCTTTTGAGTCCACCATTTCATTTCCACTCTTAATGTTAATGTTTGCAAATTAAGGGGGGGTTGCCGAGTCAACTTGATCCTGTTAATTATATAAGAATCCCACTTGTAGTTTCTTAAATTTAATGGTTGTATGTGAAGACGATGGGGTTGACCATTGTTTCCATGTGATTTCCGTCTGTCCGTGTGCACCTTGATAGCAGCAGTTGCTCTATTTCAGCTTGCGTACCGGCCCTGCCTGTGACTTGGCCTGACGGGTTCTGCTGGCTTTTCTGCTTGGTCGGCCTGGATGGAGGACTAGGTTTGTTGAAGTTGTTTTGCCCCTTGTTTCTTCTGCCCTTCTTTGATACTCAGTCTTCACATTTTTATTAATCTATTGGTCCATTGCAGTATTGTTTTATCTTTGATTTGTCTTTTATGTTGCCCCAGCAATTTCATTGTTCATAAATTCCTAATTTAATTACTTGCTTTTTCTCTTTTTTTAGTTTGTGCTTGGAGGATCTGCCGGTCCCAGTTCCTTGTTCTGGCAAGCCTGTGGTCAGCCCAGACCAGGTAATTTTAATTTCCTGTGATTATTCTTTTGCAGTTTGGCTCTTCGGGGGATGTCAGTCCATTGGATCATTGTGAATGTACCTACCGGTTTGAATTGATGCGTGGATATGGAGCGCTCCAGATTGAATGGTAGTATACGTGAAGTAGGGATTTAGGGTCATCTGTATGTACGGTGGGTTGTTGAGGATTGTGTTGAATGTTGAGTGTTTGGTTGATCCTCTGTTTGATTTCCCTTGTCTAGTTCCCTGGTTTAGTTTTCTTGTCCAAGTTTCTTACATCCTTGTAGCAATAGTTAATTCATGGTGGTTTTAACTGGTTACTTCCCTTGCTTGAATTCTTGCAGTATTCATTCCCTATTGTCCATCTAAATTTTACACTTTAGTACAAATTCTTCCCCACTTTGATAAGTTGGGTGTTGAGCAGGGCTGGCTGTACTGTGTATTGTGGGTGGTCCGTTAGGTTTTTGTCTGGTTGGGTCCGGTGCAGCTGGTTGCTGCGGATAATGATGTTGATGTTGGCAGATGTGCCTGCTGTACATTGGGGCTGTGCTAGTGTTGTCCACATGTGTGGTGAAGTCAATCAGCAGCACACGTGTTTAGTGATGTTGATGCCACTAATTAGTGAATATTTGAATTTACATAATTTACCTAGTCATATTGTGCTGAATATTTAATTGAAGCAATTCTTTCTAGTCAAGGAGTTTTACTGTTGAAAGTATATTGTAATGTTGTTCCAACCTGGAAGTGTGGAAGATGCAATTTTGCCCTTATGTGGTTTGGTGCATAGTGCTTCATGTTTTTACTCCTGGTATTGGATGCGCAAATGGTATTCAAGAGAGCTCCAACTTATTTTTATATAAATTTCTCAGTCATTTCACATAACTGTACAGATGCTGGGGTTTTGTCCTCAAGTTCACAGAACTTAAGCATCTGTGGTGAATGCTGTCCTAGTTGAGTTACCTCATATTTGTGTTAGTTTAAAAATGTAACTGTGATCTGTGTGCCTAACCTTTTGAATTGGAAGTTTTGAGAAACAGTAGAATTATTTGGAAATTTATGTGTCATTGCGTTTTATAATGTTTGTTAATAGATTTCTGATGTTTTGTCTTGCAGTTGGGCCATTGTTTATTCAATGATAGTCAGCTGCCCCTCCTAATATTACCATCCTAATATTACCCTCCTAATATTACCATCCTAATATTACCCTCCTAATGTTACCCTCCTAATATTACCATCCTAATATTACCCTCCTAATATTACCCTCCTAATATTACCCTCCCAATATTACCATCCTAATATTACCCTCCTGATACTAACCTCCTAATACTACTGCCCTGATACTACCCTCTTAATACCACCTTCTTAATACTACCTTCTTAATACTACCCTCTTAATACTGCCATCCTAATACTACCCTCTGATTAATACATGAACTACTTTTTATATATTGGAGTGATCCCTCTTTATGAATTGGCTATACACTATTAGGACCCAATTTTCTTGGTGCACACTTGAGTCCCCTAACAATTGAAGTACACGGTTTACTCCTGTTGGAGAGAATATAATAAGAAAATGTCCCCTGTCATAATTACACTGTTGTTCAACAAAGACATCTTGCGTCTGTACCTGACATGCATTTTATGAGGGGAGCTAATCGAGACTAACGTCATAAGCTCCGGAGACATCATCCCTTTAACCAAATCAAATTTGTTTCTAGACACTTTAGCAGCACTAGTCTAGAGCCCTTTAGCTAGACGACCCTTGACCTCCGGAGTAACCTTTAGGTTGCACTACCACAGTGTGCTTGTTTGTTGTACAGTGTGCTGTTCTAGATTTTTTTTTTTTTTTTGTCATTCATGCGGATGGTTTATGTGATAGCCAATAGTGTGCACTAATTCCAGTTCCTATACCTGTGTTAACATTGCTGTTCTCAATAGCATACTGGCGTGCATGGCTGTGCTGGCCTCCCTTGGCTCTGCTGCTTCCCACTTGCTGTGGTCCTGCTGGAGGGGGCTGCAAAGGTAAGAAAGGTAGGAGAAACTGATCCTTTCAATTACAGGCCTGTGAGCTTGACATCAGTTTGCTGTATTTCACTGGAGAGAATGGTTGTATCACGATAGTTGTATCACGGTAGACTGAGTATCTTGAGAGCAATAATATTTTATCACCTCATCAGTATGGTTTTCAGAAAGGCTGTAGCACTGAGGACCACTTGCTGTTGACCCATGATGATGTTGGGAGGTGGATTGATGAGGGATGTATTGTGGATGTTGTGATGCTGGATTTCTCAAAGGCATTTGATGCGGTGAGTCATGCTGTGCTCCTGTCAAAATTGGAATCTCTAGGCGTTTGTAATTTTTTGCTAGCCTGGATCTCTGCATTCCTCTCTGGCAGTGATGAGCATTTGTGTGAATAGCAGCGTGAGCAGCCCAGTTGCTGTGACGAGTGGTGTGCCTCAGGGTTCTGTCCTTGGGCCGCTGTTGTTTCTGATTTATATAAATCACATCTCTAGTGGTCTCTCATGCAAGTTCAAGGCATTTGCTGATGACTACAAGTTGTTATTGAGATACTCGCGCAAGGACCCCAAGTCTGCCGCTCAAGGTGTCCAATCACTGCAAAATGGGTTGGATGCAGATGACTCTGTTGCACGGTCATGGAACCTTGGACTGAATCCAGATAAGTGTGTTGTACTGCGGTTTTTTAGAGGTCGTATTGATTTAGATGCTTTGGTCCCAGTTAACCAGTACGTCCTGCAGGGCAGAGTGTTGAAGTTTGTCCCTACACACTGAGACTTGGGCGTCAGTGTAGATACCAGTCTCCGATTCCACCATCATATTTGTGTGGTGGCTGCAACGGCTGGTGGGTGGCCAACTGTTTGTCGAGATCAACTGTTTGCAGGTCGTGGGAATTTATGCTGTCCCTATACGTTTTGCATATTTGTCCCCTTATCAAGTATGCATCCTGCGTTTGGAACACTGGATATTGTGGGGACTGCAGGCTGCTGGGAGTCTGTCCAATGAGATGGACTAGAAATATAGATGGACTTTCTGGCATGGACTATGGTGATCGTTTGAGGAACCAGGATTTGTTTTCCATCAAGACGTGGCTTCTTAGGGCAGACCTGATCAAATATTGGAAAATTTGGCATGGCAACTCAGAGGATTTGCTAACTGTTTTCTTTGGCTCTGAGAGTTGACACTAGAGGTCAAGGGCTGAAGCTGGCGTTTCCTCCTCGCTCCCCTGATGTCCGCAGTAGGTCCTTCAGTGTGAGATGTGTTGGTGTGTGGAATGGCTCACCTGCTGACATAGTGCAGTTGACAGATATCACTTGCTATAAGAAAACTCTTGCTGATCTGATGTACGAGGAATTTCTAGATTTCTACTAGGCTGATGAAGTTTAATTTATTTGTAGGGATATGGGAGTAGTAATGTATGTTTTTTTTAATAGTGTATATGTATATGTGTGTGTATGTATGTATATATATGTAGGTGTATGTTTTATATTATGACTAACAGAACTGCTGTATTATCAGTTGCCTGAAGCACAAAATTTCCAGTTTTTTTTCCGCTCCATTGTTTTGCCGTTCTTTGCAGTCTGGCATGCTGTGGCATTTGTGCCTCCTGTTGTGTTCTGCACTCTGGCCTTGCTGGGGTGTGGGGTGTTCATGGGGCAACCAAGGTGAGAAAGATCAAAAGGGTCTCTTACCTTTACCTTTGCAGCCCCCTCCAGCAGCACCACAAGCAAGTGAGGAGCAGCCAAGCTGGGGGAGGCCAGCACAGCCATACGCGCTAGTTTAATATGGCCCTAATCAATTGTCAGCTACCACAAACATCTTGAGGTTCAAAAGTTGATAGGACAAGTACTTCAGCTGTGTTCTAGATCTCCCCCTACTCATTGGAACCACTTTGTCATTAGTCACCTGCACTGTGGGGTCAACTCCCTACTTGACAGCAATGCCGAATCCGGATTGGACCGGCAAATATGGCCCCAACCTGCAAATGCTGGTGTCCCTGCACAAATGGAGCAACGCTGTGTGTCCTGTAAACAGCAAAGAAACTCCAAGAATCCAAGTAAATATTGTTTTTGCTCAAAGTGCAATGAATGTTTTTGCAAATTGCATGCAGGAGTTAAAGATGCTGGAATAATGTCCACAGCAAGTGGGTAGTGGGTTGGTTGTGTCTATGTTGTTGTGGTGTTGGCTGTGTGTGTTCTGGAGTAGATGTCTGGGTGTGTACAATCTCAAAGCACTTCTCTGTTGCACTCAATGCTGTGCAGCGCACTGTTCTATCTTGATTTTTTTTTGTCATTGAACCACTTGTTCATATGATAGCTAATGGTGCACACTGATTCTTAAACCTGTGTTCACATAGTTGTTCTCAATATTAAACTGGCAAGCATGGCTGTGCTGGCCATCCTCAGCTCTGTTGCTCCTCTCTGGTTTGTGGTGCTGCTGGAAAAGGCTGTAAAGAATAGAGAACCAAACAATACCCCATGTTTCATGTTGGTCAAAGCGCTGGAGTACAACAGCTATGTGTACACAACATGCATTTCCAGAACCAAGCCTAACAGATTTCTCCGGTAGCATCAACAGAAAATTAAACTCTTGTGATGCCCGAAAAGAGTTTTTCTTTAGTAGTAGCTGCATGGCCATTACCCCTTGCTGACCAGCCACAATTTTTTTTTTTTAAAACACTGGAGTATCACATATTGCCATTGAAAATCAAAGTTACCTACAATGTGAGAACTGCCAACCCAGAGGTAATAGAAGAAACTCTCAAAAACAACATAACAAAATAGTTGAAAAAGTGTCACCTTTTGAATTTACAAGGCCTGTATGACACTAGCAATATAGCAAAAAAAAATTGATCAAAGATGTTCATCTATCCCATAGTGATTCACTCTTCACTAGTCAGACTAAGATGCCTGAATGAATATGTTCTATAAGCTGAGCAGTGTTCTGAAAATTAACATTTTTTTGAAGTGATTGCACAAATATGAAATGTAATGGTATTGGAGTATATGTGAAAGATGGTCTTGAAAGCTGTGAGAAGTAAACTTTACAATGATTACTGTGAGTGCCTTGCTGTTGAAATTTAAAAGCTGAATACCATATTTATTACAGTGTATAGATCACCAAACTGCAAGTTGGTACATATTGATGATGCCTTGAAATTTTAGTCGAACATATCAAACATTGACCAGGCTGAATTCAAAATCTTTCTCTGTGGCAACTGCATTGTGTGATGGATCAAAATAATGTGGGTGTGGTGTATCTAGATTTTGCCAAGGCCTTTGACAAAGTAGTTCAATGTAAACCATTATCAAAACTATATACTGCCATTGTCCTAGGAACTGTTCATACATGGATCAAAACCTTTCTAAAAGGCAGACTTCAAAGTGTAGCAGTAAATGGGAAACATCTGCAACAGTGTAGCCTTAGGCACTCTGATTGGCCCTCTGCTTTTCTTAATAGTGGCTAATAATGGGGATCAAAAGCTATACACTTTCATTAGTCACCTGCTTTGCAGCCAATATTGTTACCTGGGAACAATGTAATTGTTTACAGCCCAAACCATCTCTGTTTCTGCTCCACTATAATTTTTTGCTTCCGAATTGTTAATGAATCAATTATTAATTGTCTCATGTTTTTGTTCACTAAACTTATCATCATTTCTATTATTTTCAAAACCTTTGCCCATTCATTATGTTTGCCAGTATTTATGTGTGCCTGGACTCTTTTTCAGAATAATATCAGCCACTCCTCAGTGTGGGAACTCTCTCACCTAGGTAAGTGCTTAGCTAAAGTTTTATGCTTTGCTTGCTCATAGTAGGTAATGTACATTTGTTTGATTAGTATTAAATTTCTGTCATTCATTTATTTATTTTATCAACCTAATTTCAATGTGAGCATAGATCTATCAACTTTGATATTCATTTACATTATTGAGAAAACCATCAGTGATGATCTTATTATTTTAAGCTTTTGTTTACTGTCAAGAATTCAGTGCTTCATTAATGGATCTATGAGATATTCAGCTCAGTTTACTATGTTACCTCATTTGCATATGATCATCATTATTGATTATTTGCAATTTATTTGATTTGTTCAAATTATAATTTGCTACCTTAATTTACCAGCAATTCATTAAAGAGTTACCACTTACAGTTTGCTATTGTTTGCTATTGTTTCCACAGATATTTTGAGCATTTGTGGCATTTTCTTGAGTTTCCTTGTTCCCCCATTTGCTTTACTTGTGTTAGCATGAACTTGCATGTTAGATGGCCTATTGGAAACTTTTATCCAAAGTGCTATTCACCTCAGACACCCAGTCTTGCTTCATTGTAAATAGTTATTACTTCATGATTAATTGTCCAGTCAGCCACTTTGCTAGGAACTTAGAAGTTCCTATGGCTGAGGCCACGTGGGAGTTACTGACTCCAAAAATTATGTAAATACTGTGTATATCTGTTAACGTCATTCATACCTGTTTACCAGGTAATTTAAGGCTTCTGGAGTCTGGTCTGCTTGCAAATATTCAAGAATGTGTTAGAACTTTCCCAATGGTTCCCTCGGGAAAAGATTGACAAGTCAGTTATTCACATGTTCATGATTCCTATTATATTCTCCCTTTCAGCACCCTGTCTTCCACTCAAGGCAGCTGATCACCTTCCTGTCCATGCTTTCCTCCCATTTCACACCTAATCCCCTTCAGCATTCAGCTTCAACAATCCTGCCTCATCTCATTGTCTCCCAAGTCTCAAGAGTACATCAATTGATTGCTTTATTTCTTTCATTGTCCTTCATTCTCAACTTATAATAGAGCCATAGTACAGCAATAGAGACAAAGGGCAACAAGTTTGTCCGACCAACGTGAACCTTGGTCAACGTCAATGGTTACAATATTAGAGTATTAGGCATAGTGCAGGATACACGAGATGTAGAATTGGTTATAACAGACCTGAAATTGAACTTCAACAACATGCAATTCTATTCATTTAAAAAAATATGAATTAAAAGCACGCTCAAACTCCTGTCACTGACATACACAGTGAGAGATATTCAACATAAAATTTAAGATTTTTGTCATTAAAAGTTGTTTCACAGTAATTTGTTTTTATATAGGAACAGTTACAAATTATTTCCAAAGATTAGGCATAATATAAGATGATCATTGTTCAATTCACATTAAAATTTTGATGAAATTTGATACTTCTTGTAGGTAATCAAGAAATTTGTTCAGATACAACCCAGTTACCTTCCACATGAGAAACAATGTGTAATTTGGCTAAGTTGAAGCCTAACTATAAATGAATCCTCCTCTGCTACAGCGCACATCTGTCCCAGTACCACATGTTAATAGAGTAAATATATTTTTTTGCATCAAGCTCTAAATAATGTCTAACATAGGCGAGTAAATGCAAAGATAATTTAGCCATTTCCCAAGACCTGCAGGCTCTTACTAGTTTTATCTTTCTTCAGTTCACTTTGTTGGGTGACAAAAAGTTTCCCTAGTTAATTGAATCTTAGCTTAACAAGCATTCTCATACATAGTCTGGGAACAACATAATATTTCTGTTAGCAGTCATTTTGAGATAGAAGATGGAAAGACCTTGGACCCTTCACACAAAGGGTGACTCAAATTGGATGAATCCAAAATTCCCTTCCCACACATCTTGGTGTAATATTTTGTCATTGATATTGAGGCAGTGATCACCCAACAGCAGGTAAGGAAGCTATCCCTGCTACGATTGTCTTACTTACCTTCATATAAAGTTGTAGATTGATAAATCTGGTCAGCAGTACTAAGGCTTTTCTCAAAGCAGAGTAATTGTAGATAAATCATAGCAGCAGATTTGATGCTGACCTGGTGGTGCTCAGCAAACTTCTTATTCACACAATGTGGAGTCAACCTATGCAGAGTAACTTCTGGAGAATGACCTGCACACCATCAAATACAATGTAAATCAAAATGATTGAAACTATCAATCTTTAGGGGCAAGAAATATGAAAGACAGTTGGTTTCTGGAAATTTTCAAGTGGAATGTTCATTGGTCAAAAACTGAAATGGAAAAAAAAAAAATTTATAACAGAACTGAAATTATTGCCATCACATCTAGTAGCTGCCAAAGTTTTACTCAGTTTATGACCAATGAATCACTCCCCCCGTAGACTCCTCCGTAGGGCAATTGAAGAGTAGCAGAGTAGGTGCAGCGTAGATTCAGAGTAGTTTCAACGTAGATTCAAAGTAGGTTCAACGTAGATTCAGAGTAAGTTCAACATAGATACCAAATAAGTAGTAGTAGATACTGAATAGGTTTAATGTAGACAGAGTAGATTTAACATAGATTCTGAGTAGATTTGACGTAGATTTAGAGTAGATTGAACGTAGATTTAGAGTTGATTTAGCGTTGATTCAGAGTATGTTTAACATAGATTCTGTGTAGGTTTAACGTAGATTCAGAGTAGATTTAACGTAGATTCAGAGTTGATTTAACATAGATTCAGAGTTGATTTAACGTAGATTCAGAGTATGTTTAACATAGATTCTGTGTAGGTTTAACGAAGATTCAGAGTAGGTTTAATGTAGATTTTACATAGATTCAGAGTAGGTTTGGCAAAGATTCAGAGTAAGTATAACGTAAATTCAGAGTAGGTTCAACCTTGATTCAGAGTAGGCTCAACGTAGATTCAGAGTAGGTTTAACAGATTCAGAGTAGGTTTAACATAAATTCAGAGTAGGTTCAGCGTAAATTCAGAGTAGGTTTCAAGTAGATTCAGAGAAGGTTCAACATAGATTCAGAGTAGGTTTAACGTAGATTCAAAGTAGGTTTAACAAAGATTCAGATAGGTTCAACGTAGATTCAGAGAAGGTTTAATGAAGATACAAAGGTATAATGTAGATTTGGGAGGAGAGAACAAAGGTTCCAGGATTCAGAGGGGCCTCAAGTGGGTCCTACAGTTTCTCAAGAAAGTCCCAAAGGGTCTCAAGAGTGTCCCAAAGGGCCCCAGAAGGGTCTAAGTGGGTCCCATCAAATCCTCCTGGCCATCCAAGTCTCCAGGGTTCCCAAAACCCCAAGTCTTGTGGGTCCCACAAGTAACCCCCTTCCCCGGGTCACCTTGTCTCAACCAACCTCAATATATATAGTAATAACAAATGCAAAATTTATCACTATGAAAGAAGAGCAGAGAAAAATAATAGAGCCCATGAAATAAGGCATAATAAAATACTAGAATAAAGTGTTAATGATCATTTAAAATGAATAATCATCCATCCAACCCAAAGTTAATCTATACAACTAGCTACATATAAAATTTGTGGCAGAAAGAAGTTACAGTATGAAGTAGCCTTTTCTTCTATGTTCCACCTGAACATAAGCTGCTATATAATTGGTTTCATTTAAAATCTTCCATCTGCCTCCTCTCACAATAATTATTTGAGGTCCAAGAAAATTCAAGTTCAGATGAAAAAATATATACAGCTAGATATTCAAAATGAATACATATTGAGGATTATTTAGAGCCTTGGTTCAAATGTGATAGCACAACAAACACTCACAGCCCTAGGTAGAATTGACTACCTCTGATGCCTGTGTTTGCTGCAGTGCAATCCTTGAATCAGGTTGCGCACTGGATTGAGGAGGATGAGCGTTTCAAGGACTTGTTGAGGTCTCAAGATAAGGATGGAAAGGTGAAATTCCATTACATTGGCTAGGGAAAGAGTTGAGAGAAGTGGATGGTCTTGACTTGACTGTCTTTAAAATACGGAACTGCTAAAACTTTGAACTTGATGGCCATAGATATAAAGATGGGTAGAAGTATAGCTACCTTCAAACATAAACTAAAATTATGTTTGAACTTGAACATACTTAGCAGAAATTCTTGAATTAAAATTCATTTCTGCTACACATTTTACAGTGTCAACTATTTGTGATTCATCAGTTTCATCTTATAGATACCTTCAATATTATTTTTTCCTACCTCATCAGCTTAAATTTCTAATTATCTTGTTCATGTAGAAATCCTTTCCTTTATTATACCCATCTATTATGACTAATTGAAATGTTTTTTTCTATGCATATGTAACATGTCATGTCACCTATACAGTTAGTTTCAAATTGGTGTCATCATGTGTGCCCCCTCCAGCAGCGCTACAAGCAAGTGGGGATCAGCAGAGCCGGGGTAGGCTGAGCTCTGAGAAGTGTGTGGTGTTGAGTTTTGTTTGTTGGTTTGCTGAGTGGACAGGCAAGAATCCACTGGCTCAGTACTATTAGAGTGGGATTCCATTGAAGTTTGTTCAATCCCATAGGGACTTAGGCATGGTGGTGGATGGTAAATTGAAATTCCACCATCATGTCATAGAACTAGTGGGAAAGGCTTCAGGATTGGTCGACAACCTGCAGAGATCCACCATTTGATGTTGTCCTCACTTCATGGTCTCCCTCTTTGTGAAGCATATCAGGCCTATCATGGAATATTGTTCGTCAGTTTGGAATGTGGGTTTTGTTAGGGATTTGAGATTGCTCACGTCTGTGCAGAGGTGATCGACAAAGAGTGTGGATGGTCTGGCTGAATTGGACTACTTTTCCAGACTGAAGCAACTTGGCTTATTTTCTATGGAAGGAAGGTTTCTCAGGATGAGCCTTAATAATTACTGGAAGATCATTGGCGGGTTGGATGAAGGCGCCAACCTTGGGAGTTTATTTTGGCAAGCTCCTGATGTGAGAACACAAGGCCATCTCTAAAAGCTTTAGATGCAGGCTTGCAATGCCAATATCAAGAGGAGATTCTTTGGAGCACAATGTGTTCAGCTGTCAAACCGCCTCTTGTGTTTTGTGGTTGAGTCTGATTCCATGGCTGCCTCCAAGGAGTTGCTTGAGGAATTTGTTTAGGTTTGGGGAGGTCCTTCTGTAGCATGTTGGTATCTTGGCTTTTGGATCGACCTGCAGGATGCGCCATCTCCTAGTGCCTAGTTTTGCCCCCCCCCCCTTTCTCTTCTTGCAAGCGCGCGTGTGTGCGTGTGTGTGTGCGCATGCGTGTGTGCGTGCGTGTGTGCGTGCGTGCGTGTGCGCGTGCGTGCGCGTACCTGTGCGCGCGTGCACTACCTGTGCGCGCGTGCGCGTACCTGTGCGCGCGTGCGCGTACCTGTGCGCGCGTGCGCGTACCTGTGCGCGCGTGCGCGTACCTGTGCGCGCGTGCGCGTACCTGTGCGCGTGCGCGCGCTTGCGTAAGTGTGTATGTGTGAAGTGGGTGTTACCGTGATGTGTGCTTGTAATCATGTGAGCGTTTGCGCGCGCGTGCGCGCGCGCGCATGCGTGCGCGCGTGCGTGCGCGCGAGTGCGTGTTTGCGTGTTTGTGTGTGTGTGTGTGTGTGTATATATATGTGTGTGTTGCATCGTCATGTGCTTCTCTGTTGTACAGTGCATTGTTCTCTATTTTTTTAGTTATTTTCTGTCATTCATGGGGTTTATTCATGTGATAGCTAATGATGACACTAATTCCAGTTGTTAAACCTGTGTTATAATAGCTGTTCACAAAATACAACTGGCGCGAATGGCTGTGATGGCCTCCCCCGGTTCTGCTGGCCTTCCCCGGTTCTGCTGGCCTCCCCCGGGCTCTGCTGCTCTTCACTGGCTTGTGGTGCAGCTGGAGGGGGCTGCAAAGGTAAGAGTATTTTATCAAGTCTGCCATCAGAAGCTGACCCTTAACAGGAATCAAATCCAGTCTCCTCAAACAGCTACCACGTAGTCCACATTTTCTGGTACATTTTCTCTGAATAGATTCAAGCAGCCTGCATTCCCCACAATACCTGGCGTTCCAAATGCATGATGCATACTCAATGATTGGATGAATATGCGCAACATATATACAAACTCCAGGGACCTGCAGACAGTAGATCTCAAAATAGTTTTGCCAACCCACCAGCCTTTGCAGCCACCAAACGAATATAATGGGGGAATCCGAGACTTGTATCCACACTGACACCCTAGTCTCTATGTGAACTGACAAACTTGAAAGCTCTACCTTGCAAGAAGTACTGGTTAATGGGAACCAGGGCATCAAAATCAATGTAACCTCAACAAAAGCACAGCACACTACACCACTTGTCTGGATTCAATCAAAGATTCCACAACCTTGCAACAGGGTCAACTGAATCCAACCCAATTTGGAGTGACTGGACACCCTGAACAGCAAGCTCAGTGTCCTTCCGTGGGTATCCCAGGTAAAACTTGCTATCGCCTGCAAATGCCTTGAATTTGTTAGCAAGACCACTAGAGACGTGATCAATGTAAATCATGAACATTACGTCCAGCAACCCCGCTTCTGCTGGACGTGATGACCGTAAACAAAGTTTATCAGTAGTGGTCTCTTACCTTTGCAGCCCCCCCCAGCAGGACCGCAGCAGAGCGGGGGAGGCCAGCACAGCCATGGGCGCCAGCATACTGTGGAGAACGGCAATGTTAACACAGGTATAGGAACTGGAATTAGTGCGCACTATTGGCTATCACATGAACCATCCGCATGCATGAAAAAAAAAAAAAAATCTAGAACAGCACACTGTACAACAAAGAAGC
>SDVV010015501.1:0-14507 GCA_016164225.1 Gammarus roeselii | reverse complement strand
TAAAGAGGAGAGAGGCAACATGTTGGGGTATGAGGGCAGGTGAAGCGCTGCGCTTGGCACTGTGGGCAGCAGTGGTTCCATGCCAAGTATTTTACCTCTATTGGGCCACTCCACGCCACGCTTTTGTAGGTCCTAATAAAACACGAACTGTCATCGACCAGTTGCTGATTAACTGTAATGCGAGGTAACTGACCTTCAGTCATCATATGTTGCATGAATTTCTTCTGCCTGCAGCATAGTCAATCGATAAGATCTTGCGAAGGAAATAAGAGTAATACGCCTTATAGAAAAAGTTTTACTGGAACGTTTACTCGCGGCGTATCAGGCAGAGCACGCTCACATCAACATACCCTACTCCTACGACAGTCAGTCACACACTGAACCCACCTGGTGCCGTGGTGTCCAGGCCGATGCTCATGTGAGAGTGTGTAATTATGTTATTTGTAGAAAAAGTACCAACATTTTTTGACATTTTATAATAATAGCTTGAGAAGAGCAACGGATAATACAACACATAGAGGAGATATGAGCGAGTATTCGTTTTATGTAGGATTTTGTACACCACGGGTGCCAAATAGGGTTAACGAATGGTAATATTGGATAAAACCAGTGGCAATTCACCTAACATCACCATGAATGTAAAGTTTGGTTGAAACTTTAAGTTGAATTGTATTCGCTCATTGGAAAGTTTAAAGTTCAACTTCAACCACGCATAACATTTACTTGTGTATCTAATAGTTGGTCACACCAAATTTAGAATCGGATTTACAACACCAAAACATTTTTCTTTGACACCTCTCAAAACGAATTGCTCCCAGCTATTGAAGTTCTGTCAATCTACCAAATTTTTCTGATCCTGAAATCAAAGGGAGGGTCGTTAACAATTCGAAACTATTCGAATTCTCTCGGCGAATATGGAAGCATTACGTTTTGTGTGGGGGCTCTGCGTGATTCGTTGCCTTATTGAAGAGTTATGTGCACTCTCACCATATATAGTAATTGCCATCCTCAAAGCAGAGCAGGCTAGGACAATGAAATATTCACGCATTCTGGTTGTGCCCGGAAGACAGCTAGTTGTTTTACGTCGGTTTAATTTACCCTCCATCGAGAATTTAATTGAACAAATGTCTGTGCGTTTGAAATAAGTACCAAAAAAAGGACACCCGTATACATTTATTTATAAAATGTGTCCGTGAATCTGAAACACATGAAAATTACATGGAAACTTATCTTCAATCAATTTGACGTAAAAAAATTGAAGAATACGAAACCATGACATGTGTGCGTAGGGTGGAATTGTATATCTTATCATATGTAAAAATAGGACAATCATTGTTATTCATATGTATTGTGTTGTTTGATTGATGAGAGCAATATAGTCAAAAACATTGATTAAAAAAGTGTCATGTACCAGGAAACACAGTCGAGATAATATCTGACGTTGGCTGCTAGCTTGATGTAAGCTTGGTGCTAATGTAGGTTCTCCATTCGAATTATAAGGATATTAATAATCACTGTGAACAACTATTGCATAATTGTCATTGTTCATTGCCCTTGTAGGAGTAAATAGTTCAAACTCACACCTGAGTGGATTTATTCTGCTTCGCTTATCAGTAGCCGGTATGATAATAAACAAATAATTTAATGAAGAACAATAGAGCTTGTTTTCACAATCTATATTATCATGTTACGGGTTGCATAATCGAAGATTTCCGTCCAATGTCAGTGTTTCTCCATATAAACCGACTCCTCTGTTTCCAATAAATTTGTTCCCATGGAAACAAAATGTTTTTCAACGTGAATGGAACTACGTTTCTCAGCTCCAGGGGCTGAAAAAATAGAATGACAGTAACGACGGGATATTATGGAAGTGATTGCCTAACCGAGGTGTTCGATAATATCAAACACTATTCCCCATAATCATCAACTTCTAATCAATGCTTCTAACTGTTTTATGTGAAAGTCTTTGATCTTTTTCATAATTCAATTTCATTACAAAAAAATTAAATCAATTTTAGTCGTATGTACATACGTACTACCCAGTCCGCATTTTTCGGTGGATTAACTCAGGATTATAAGCGGTAGTTCAGAATGATTGACGATTTTTCAACTGTACAAACGCAGCCACATCGACTAATTTTTTTTAACAGGCATATCCGCGAGTCTAAAAGCGCACTTCGTCGAAAATCCAGTCTCGTCAAAGGGCGCACATCTTCCACATAATCCTGAACAGCTTCTCCGAATTAGCGCCGGTAACGCTTTGCGTATTATTGGGGGTGTCATCGGTAATCCTTGAATGTGTCAGCGGTAAAAGCGGACTGGGTACCTGTACGATAGGCGTATATGTTATAAATTCATCGCTCTAAAATCCAAAGTTATCTGTATATTAGGCAAATTAGTAGTTCTAACATCACCTTTCATAACAAACACTTTACTGACTTATTGCTTTAAAACTTTTTATAGATACAGATGGAGAAGAACAAATAAATAACTGTGCTGTATTAGTTGAATATTCTCAACTGCAACTTACGTACGGGTTGAGATAAGATGATAAACTCAAATGATAGTCATTTTAGCTTGGTGGCAAAGTCTTGATCAATCACGATGAGCTTGAGTAATCTAAATGAAGTGAGTTAAATCACATTCACCTCGTAACTGGATGAGACGTCCATCTTGTAACTAGGCTAACAAGCATAATCTGACAGAGCCAAAATTAGATTATCGATCTTTATCTAAACACATTTATCAGATAAAGTAATTTAATTTGAACAGTCTAATAATTCCGGCTTCTAATTGGTCAGTTGGAAATTATCGACCAATTACATCGGTATTGATATTAAAACGGGTCATCAACTACTTCACGATATCCTTCATCAATTGCTCTCTCTACCTGTCACCGACGGAAACATTTGCTTCACTGGAGTCCATCACTCGGAGTGGGCAAGCTCACCCTAACAATAAATTGAATTGAACGCTGTTCATTTGAGCGCGAAGGAGATCAAGCGCTCAGAGGATCATTGAGGGAATGCGGTGGCTGGATGATGGCGACTGGGCTGCGTGTTCTGGAAGGAGTTATTTTGCTTTGTAATGTACCGATCCCTTCTGATATGGAGTGGAAAAAATAACAACTTGACGTATTGTTTTCTGTTAAAATTTGTTTATTTTCATAATTCTTTGTGGGTGCTACTCTAGCGCCGTATATATACGCGCTTATTTGTAACCACTGCATTGACATATATTTCAATTATGCAGACGAACATTGATATAAAATATTTTTCCTTAATCGAACACCGATTGTTTAAAGTGGTACATAATACACCGCGAGCATAAGTCAACTCCGTTGTTTGTGAAGCACTATTCCCTTTTCTCGATCCGGTTGTTGTTTCTGTAAAGTGCTAATTAAACCGCGTCCAAATATTATTTACAGAAAACAACACGCAGTGATCAGTTATTTCATCGTCCAGGTAACAAAGTTGCCGTCAATTCTGAGTCTCCGTCATTAAAACCTCGCAATCAATGGAGCAAGGAGCATCAAGTGCCCTTCGACCCGTACAGAGCCGTCGCATCAGCTGTTGAGAGAGATCTGCAGCTCCAGCAGCGGAACAAATGAAGCCAATAGTCAGGGAAGCATGCTTCTCGGACAGCCGGCCGCAGCCTGTTGGATCGCTCCTTCTAAAGTCGACCGTGGAGGAATGGAAAACAGCGACAATAAAATCTCGGGGCAGACATAACCAGCCGCGCATATCAATGAGGATGATACAAAAGAGACGGTCAAGAAGCCCAGTTGTAGTACGCGTATCAGTAACAGGAAAAACTTTTTTGGAAAGCAATCAGCGGTTAAATGTAATGCTTTTTGATCATTAATATTTTTCTTCTACCGAACTCTTGCTTCTAGTTTCCTTTTCGATTCGATATAGTTGCAAACAAATGGTGCCTGTGGTTCAGCATCTAATGTGCTTGATTTCGACTATGCAAAATTATTATCATCCCCTTTCATTTCCCGACATGCTTACATATGTGTCATGAACTATTACAAATTTGTCCGATTACTCCAGCATTTGATTTTTCTCGTGTCATGATATGATTTTTACACGAATTAAACGCAACATATTGGAAAAATCATTCATTACATCGCTCTCAACATCTCAAAATTCTTAATGGGGGAACCAATAAACAACCTTTATTTCTTCAATTGTGTTGTGCACGAATTGTCACCGGTCATTATTGCCTAAGACGCGTAACACTCTATTTACTCAGAGAAAACAAGCAAAGGCGACCCTCAGCCTGATGAAGTTATTCACGCGACGTGCAAGACGGCACTAATATTGTGGCCAAGAAATTCGTTCAAATGAATGTCAATTGATGCTGTCCTTGTATTCCCGCAAATAAAAGCCAATCGATGTTGTCCTTGTGATCGTGCAAAGGAAGGCCAATTGATGCTGTCCTTGTTCGCGTGCAAAGAAAGGTCTATTGTTACGGCCCAGGTATTCGTGCAAAGAAAGGCCAATTGCTGCTGCCCAGGTATTCGTGCAAAGAAAGGCCAATTGTTGCGGCCCAGGTATTCGTGCAGAAAAAGACCTATTGTTGCGGCCCAGGTATTTGTGCAAAGAAGAGCCAACTGTTGCCGCCCAGGTATTCGTGCAAAGAAAGACCTATTGGTGCTGCCCAGGTATTCGTGCAAGAAAGACCAATTGATGCTACCAAGGTATTGGACAAATACAAGTGAATTATTGCGGTCCAGGCATCCGTGCACACTCTGAATGGTCAAACGACTACACCAAACATCACGGACTGAGCAGACAACTCCCATTGTCTACTCCAGTCAGTTTTTTATCTGCCACTAATTCAATCCTAAGTTTGCTTCCTATCCATCAGTGAATGGAGACCAGGTTGGGCGAAACGGCCGAATACTGACGGCTTCATGCAACTTTTGGCTTAAATGGGTTTTCCAAATTGCTACGGGAAGCATCCATCTCTCATGTTCTAAAGAAACAGCTTGAACTTGGTTGAAAATAGGAAAGAAAAAATCTTTTAATGTCGTTATCTTGTGCATCTCTTTGATATACAGTCCAAGATCAATGGAAAGTATTCGTAGGTAACTTTGTTCTTCTTGTGATGATTGTTGCTGGTTATGCATGATATTTTTGAGTTGATTGTAGTAAGTTGTAATTGATTGTTGTCCATTGATGGCTCTACTTTATTTAATATAAACATATCCGAGTTGCATATTGTTAAAGAAGGTAAATACATTATCATAAAACTTTGATGGTGGAAAATCAATACAAGAACAGACAAAACCTGAAAAAAATTTGACTACATATTTCTATGATTACTGCCTCAAATCTTAAATAGTTCGATGTTTATTGAAAATTGGCTGGCAAAAAATAGTGAATTGAGTGACTATAGTACCGATTTTAATATTTCTTGGCGACTCGGAAGAATTTGGTTCTCATAGTACTGTCTTAGAGTGGGCCTTGAGCAAGGGTGGCATAAATCACAGTATTTCATGAGACTTTATGTTCTGAAGTACCAATGCAAATCAAATAAGACGTGAAGAGGATGGCATAGAAATCTCTTTGCGTACTCATAAGGCACTAAATATTGTCACGCATAAATAGTCCATGCCGAAACATATTTTAAAGTATAGGAATAACAGCGGAATAACCTAGAACCACGAAATGTTTCTCCGAGACACAGAGGAGACCACCCAAATTTTTTTCAGACCTCGTTTGGTTCCTGTATAGATGTTTGGCTCTCCATCTTACCGGGTTTCAATTCGTTTGTCGTTCGTGCTCGAGTCGTCTATCAGGGATGACCTACTGTATGTGTGTCATCTTTACATGGTTCGGCCTCTCATAGCTCCACCAAAAATAGTGATGTTTTCCTAATACGAATAAAACTGAATATTGAAGCTGTGTCGCAGCATTGGAAATTCGGTATTGAATTATTTAGTAGCATCTACCATGTCATAACCGAAATTATTCTTGAGAAGTTCCGATATCAATTATTTGTTAAAAACATCCATCAAATCAATTGCTGGTTCATCCAGCGACCAGTATCGTGGTTTTCGTAGAATCGACTTCACAACAGAATCTCTGTCATCTTAATTGGCTTCTAGAATAGTGTAGCCACTTCCAACACAAGCCCCATCTTTACCTTGAACGGAAACCGAAAATCGTCGTCTGGCCGAAAGAAAATTAGGAAACAATGGAGGGCCGACCAATTTGCCATGTTATCGATTTCATTTAAAAGGAAAGTGTCGAGAATCGGCAGTAGATGGCGTTGGGGCAGCTGAGCGTTTCTTTTCAGGGGACTAATGATAGGAAAGGTTTTGGCTCAGCTGATAGTTCGCATATTATAAACAACGAATAGATAAAATCGTGTTTTTGTTCGGTACAAAATGGTTTCTGATTTTCCCAGTTAGGACGAAATTTCCGTTGCTATCGTCTGATAGATTATATTCAGATGATTTACTTCGTATCATTCATACTAAACATTGCAAAATATTTAACAATGTAATTTCCTACACTGTTTTATTCTCCCGATCAAGCAGCAAACTCATTTTTCTCAGCTTTATTTTGGAAACAACGGTTCCACTGAGGCAACACAAAGTGATTTCTGAAGGATTTCTGTTAACATGGAAGTTCCCCCATCTACCGATATTCGACTCATTGCCGCTAAATTTAAGGATCTTGGCACGTTCACGATAGGCAGCTAGCTACAGGAGGCGCTACAGGATTTTTTTGGAAAACATAATTTTACGTCGGGGTACACTTGTCGGGCAACTAAGATCACTAGACCTAACTACTGCAGAACATCTTCGCTGTGGATATCTAACGAAAAGATTTTTCATCTTTAAGTTGAACACTTTTGTTGATTTGAAGGGGAACATATGGCATGAGATTCGTGGTATTGATCTTGCGAGGATACGTTCTGTGTTGGGCAATAGTCTTATAGGAGTTCGTTCCTGTAAAGCTGTTGGAGGGCACCCGCAAAAAAAAGTCATGTCATATATATCGGTTTAAGTCATCTACCACTGATAATCCATATCATTTTTCAAAATATTAGATTTCGAATAGTGACAATGGGATTGGCTTACGATTTATTTGAAGCGTTTTATTGATTTTCGAAACTACAAACTTGCTCATGAATCACCCAACATTACAGGATGGCATCGAAATAGACACGAGGAACATTTTGAACCTGTTGATGAAATGGGAACTACTTTAAATTAAATTACTTAGAGTAAAACACACCCCTATGTAATTTTTTCAGATTGGCAGAACCAGAAAATGCAATATCATTTATGTTATGGTTTCACTGGCATCGGTAAAAACACATCAAAGTTTATCATTCCTAGTAAGACCGTTTAATAAAGAAAACTGATTCCGTACCTAACACACTGGACTTCTATACTCATAGGAAGTCAACTTCATTATCCCATGAAAAAAACATAGTATTTTTGTTCTAATCACCATCTTTTCTTGTGATGTGTCGCGCTACGCATTGATATTATGGATGAAGGTTATGTTTGTAGGTCCACCAACCAATGGAATTTAAGCGATGCGACACAATAATAAAATGACCCCATCAATAATGCCCTTATCTAGATCAAAAGTCGCATGAAGAAGATTCATCGATTAGTTTTTTTCAAGTCGGATTGGATTGTTGTTTAGGTGATGGACTCTTCCTTCCTCAAAATGAGACCCAGTTGAGAGATATTTATACACAAGTCCCTTTTGTTACACAATAAACTAATGCATGACGTCAAGCATCTAAACTCTGATGAGTCAAGCCATTTTAATAAATAGTGGATACTTTTGTTCAATCATTTAAAGCTATGTGGCAAAACGACAGACTTTAATTCTGTTCCGTTACCCCTATTCGGTTGAATATATGAAAATCTGTAGTAGATGTAAGCAACACCGTATAATTAAAAAAAAAATGCTTCAAGCGCAGTGCGTTCTATCGACATAGATTCAAGTGCATCAATAAATAGTGAAGAGAAGATCAAATTACGAAGAGATCGAAGAACAGAGTAAAATCTGCTCTAAATCAATTATTAAAGCGCAATTTGGTAAGTTCCAGAGCCCGCAATTTTGGTAAGAAGCATTTTTAAAATGAATCGAAGCCACGCATTGCTTTGAGAGGGTTTAATCCCAAATTCAAATTGTTGCCATGTAGAATGAATCGCGAAGTCCTGCAATTTTGTGACTAAACCGCAAACATCAGATATACATTCAGTGGAAAAAGCATAATTCTGATGCGTAGTGAACACCATTTTATAACGGAAACATTCAAATTCGTCAACTTTGGAAGGTCATGCCCTATCTTCTTTATATCATGATCAAAGATTAACCGAGCGGATTAAAGGCAGGTGACATACTCTCCAATACTACGCGTGTCAATCAGTAATTTGACACCATTGTGTTTAACAATTACCATTGTTAATGGCGTTCGCGTTTGATGTCACTTGTGTTGTTGCTTTGCATGGCATCTCCAGTAATGGTGGAACCACGTCCAGCCGGTGACTGACCCTTTCCAGACTTGTCATTTCTTAACATATTGGGAGATGAGGCTGCTTCGCTGCTGGGCCTGAGCATAGGAAAAACATAAACGTCGTACTGTATTTGTCTATGATACTCATGCTAATTTATTCTTCAATCTCTTGTAGAGTATCACGGAAAATATTGGTGACATGAAACATTAAAAGACAATGATACGGTAAAACTGTATTCACATGGTATAAAATATTATGCACGACAATCAAAGCAATGATTTTTTATATATATAAAAACGGCATGTACCATGCCATTAGCGGATGTTTGTTGTCACATTAATGATCAAAAATTATGTTAGAGAATTTTCGGCACCTTTCCTATCTACTCACTATCCTTGCGCTATGATCAATTATTTAGAGATTTTTCCTTCAATCTAATACCCAAGGTATTCCTGTTCAAAAATGGCAATGATCACGTTGAACAGTATATTATTCATGAAAACTATCCTTCCCTGTTCATGATAACTTTTTAAATAATTTTCAACTTGCTCACTTGAAATCAATTAAAACGTTCGCGACCAGTGGAGCGCTCGAGGCTTCTGGTCTACGCCTTCGGGGCACTAGTTGACCTTAGATAAATAAGCGCTTCTAGCACTTATTAATCTACGCTTCACACCAGTGAAGCGTTTCTGCGCACCGTGTAAAGCTTGGGGCACTTGACAAGTGCTCCTGCTGTATTGAAGCTCTCTCGTCAGAGCCGCTCATATTGAATCACTTCATTTCTTTCATCAGTCTTACATTTGAAGCGAGAGAAGCGGGGCGTCGGCTACTACATTTATGTGGCAACGAGGCGCGGCGGATCACATTAATACACATTAATAATGAAACTAGCGAAGGTATTCAATAACTGCTTGCGTAGTACTCAAACCAGCCCAAGCGGGGCACAATACTTTGAGTCACCTGCGACCGACTCCTTACGACTGAGCGTAAGGGCTCTTCCAAATTAGTGTCCACGGACAATGACGCGGTACACAATTCCTTGGATTCGCAGCAAGCTTGGTTTGGATCAGAAGATCGAGTGTCGCACTCTGTTCCAACAACAATTTTCAGGAACGGGTAATCCAATTACCAACGCTCCTATCGAGTTATATTTACTCACTGCGTACACTTTCTAGGGGTAGTAACGTAGTAGTACGTGCTGGCTGGACGTGCTCCTAGCACCAGCCAGTGCCGTGGAACGTGCTAGCTGAACGTTCTCCTGGCACGCACCAGTGCTGTAGATCTTCACGTGGCACTGTGGGGTGCCGTCTAACGTGCTGTCATGTTTATGAAAGGGCTGATGTCGATGAAGAACCTATTAGACGTGACTCTATTAGTCGTTTCTGTCGTGTATTGCAGTCGAAGCACTGAAGCATTGAGTCACTACTCAAATAAACGTTGAGTAAATTTCATAATTATATCAATCAGTCCTATTTCTCTAAACTTGTAGTTAATGTACAGACACACTACTGAAGATATTTCAATGATCCCATAGTAACACTATCTACTGACTAACACAATTGTGAAGGACGATAATGTGTTCAGAAATTATGAGCACTACTGTACACTCAAAAGCAAAAGCGTTGGTGAATGACGACGGATTCTTGGCCGATTTTGTTGACAACCTCTGCTCACATTACAAAGTGCTAACCTGGTCTGGACTTCGTCCACTCCTCATATATATTCTCTAGCTGAAGGAAGGACGGGCAGGCGATGCGCTTTAGCTAATGGCATTCATCCAGTTGTTTTCTAATGAGGCCGTTCCGGAGCAAGGTGTAAGCACCATAACCAGCTCAGCGCCTGCCGAGTTCTGTCTATGAAAGTAGGGTTTCAATTGGATTTGACAGATACAGTCGGCTAGTGAAACATTGATAGAGCACACCGGGACAGCTCTGCGTCCTGTTGAGTCTACATGTGAAGTGCGATTTACTCATGGGGGAAACGGGAACACAGCCCAGACTACATATGTAAGACTATAGTTAACGGTTGCAACATGGATGGGAAAGGATGATGGGTCGTATATTATGTTCATACTTTTATATTTCAGATGTTTATAAATAGATTTCTGCCTGGTGTGCTACATCAATATTATACTAGATACAAAACGTTTTGTTCCAACTGAATGAAAAATATCCCTAGTGATCAGTAAACTGCTTTTGGACGGTGACTCCATTCAGAAGGGATTGATTTATCTCTATCACAATGTCTTCGCATAATAATTCTACGCTCGCGCTAAATACCTTGAACGAATGTAGATGTCCAGAAATTCGGGTGTAATTGAAGTTTTATATTGTCTGCGCAGATATTAGGACTGATAATATAACCTAATGTTAGGATGAATTATACTAATAACATTATTCTTTATTTGAGGTACCTTATGGTACAATACTGGTTACAAATGAAGAAGGTTAATAAGATATTTCTACCTCATAGCAACGCCGTCCAACTAAGGGTTCTTCTTGCTTTCATCACCACTACCGTCTCATTAACCTCTTAATTGGCAACGCCTTCAACATTTGCCTTCAATTGCCTTCAAACCGCCATCCGTGCATTGTCAACCACTGCGACAATGTCAGCCTCTTTGACATCCTCAACATTCAACACCTACGAGTTGTTTTCTGCACTGATGGACGCCCTCATCAGTAATTCGAAGCTCCCGACATTACCATAAAACCTAAATCACCGCAGGAATGTTGTTGTTTTTATTGGACCACATAATCCCAACCTTCAAACAGTTTCGAGGATATAACGTTACCGTGATCACCACCGAACAATCTCATTCACTTCTCACGACCGAAGAATCACATTCACTTCTCAAAACAAATGTGAAAACATTGGTGAAACATTTCATGAAATTTGAAGAAAGCCACATCTATTTTACTAGTCAAAATGATAATAAATCCACGTAATTTAATTGACGAGATTATATTTATAGAAGTTTTGGCCTCTGGACAGCTACCCAAAAATTCCGAACAGAACGCGTGAAAATTGGTTTCAGAAATTGTAACCAATACAGCTACATTCAATCTCTCACGAATATGTTGTTTAATTCAGCCATAGCTAGATGAAAGAGTTGAGCAAAATTATTTATGACAATTATTTGATCTTTTATTGTTAAACAGGACCAATGCACAGTAAATACCAAACAATAAAAAGATGACGTATTCTTACGAGGTATTATTTCCTTTTCATCGTCTGTGGACAAAACTAAATGTCCTGGTCTAATTACAAACAGCAATCTAACTAGAATCCTTCACTCCATTCGAATGCCCATCAGGGCGCTTATCTGCGTGCCTTGGTCTCGTAGCGCCAATTGGAGCCTCGTAGTGTCCTCTACTGGCGAACCGACGATGACACTGGGCACGACATTTTGCCGTTCCGCTGTTCTGGTCTCCGCTCATGCAACACATATGACTATCGTCAGGCCATTACATGGAATACAAACGGTTGGGCCGAACAAACCTAGTCATTGTATAATGTATTTACTATTAAACAGCAATGAGGTAAATGTTAGGTGCTTTGCCTTGCACAATTATTAGCTCGTGCTTTATTGAATGACAACAGTTAACATTAGGAATAACTAAAAAAAAATCAGTTTGTTCTATCACAATAGTTATGTCTGTTGGAGTTTGATTTCCGGTTAAATATGTTTGTAGGCCTAAAAGTGGGTATATATCCGATATGTGCACAATAGGTGGATGTTCATCTGACGGTTACACATTTCTGCTGTCCCCTCAATAAACAATACCATCCAGAGGAGATATTTTTAAAAACTGCATTCAGTATTAGAGTGTTTGTTAGTAACTGCCGTCTGCGTGAAATGACGTCATAATTTGTCTCTCGAGGTTATTTAATAAGAATCTTATTCAGGTAATATCATTGTATCGGCATCATGTGATACGATTAACATATGATTCATCATTCCACTCAAGTCAACTAATTATTGATAACATTGATTCCTATTACGTAATGTTACACTTCCGTTAGAGGGCAAATAGTTTGTGTGATTCTATTTATTATTCTTAGAATTTCAAGACTTAGCCAGAATATTTATTTGATGACATTCGGCAGTATGTTGTTTCGTTAAAAATGTTTCAGAATGTTCCTAATAGCTTCTTGGATGCAAGCAACAACTTCAAAAATTTCAGAAATGTTAAACAATAACTCGACAACAAGTAATCAGCATAAAAGTCAGTCGGGCTGCCAACGCGATCACGATATGAGTTCACAATGGTAAGACGTTCCCGGCCTCTGTCGTGAGTGGAATGCAGTGGTACGAAGAATAACGAGGGAAAGTTCCTCTTAGAAGTGGAGCAACTTTGAGAGACGTATCCTTTGTAGAGGGCAAAGGGTTTGTAAGATGCGAACTGAGGTCAGGGAGCACAGGGGAAAGTAAATCACCATGGTAGATATTCTCTTGCTATTTCGATGAATGACCCTGATAGGATGTACGACGATTGAAATATGGAATAAGCTGTTTTCTAGTTTTAAATTCATAGAGTATTGGTTGCTGCTAATTCCCAGAGTGTTCAAAAGTGTGAATGTAATCAGCTATATAATTTTCCAAGTACTTCTTATAGTAAGTTAATATTTATTCGGGAATATAAGCATTCAATTCCTGCTGTATTGTTGCTGCCAATGACAGTAGATAGGACGATTTTTCATTACACTATATCTTAAAAAAACAATCTCATGTATTCATTGGAGCAATAGCCATCAATTGTACAAAGAATAAGGCTGTGGGAAATTGTTTTTCACATCACAAAATTTTTGCAGGACTCAGCATAAAATATCCATGTGTCTGACACTAAAGAAATGTGATTCGTTCAAAGTGGGACGACTATACACCACTACATCATGGCCGACGCCCATACACCACTACACAATGACAGACGACCATACACCACTACATCATGGCCGACGCCCAGTCAAAACCACAACACCATGGCTGACGACCATACGCTACTACACCATGGTCGACGCCCAGCCAAAACCACTACACCATGGCCGATCACCATATACCACTACACCATAACCGACGCCCGTACACCACTACACCATGGCTGACACACATACACCACTACATCATGACCGACGCCCATACAACATTACACCATGGCCGACGCCTAGCTAAAACCCCTACACCATGGCCAATGACCCTACACCACTATATCATGGCCGACGCACATACACAAGTACACCATGGCCGACGACCATACACCACTACATCATGGTCGACGTCCAGCCAGAACCACTACACTAAGGCCGACGACCATACGCCACTACACCATGACTGACGCCCGTACACCACTACATCATGGCCGACGCACATACACCACTACGCCATGACCGACGCCCAGCCAAAACCACTACACCATGGCCGACGACCATACGCCACTACACCATGGCCAACGCCCATACACCACTACACCATGGCCGACGACCATACACTACAACATCATGGCGGACGCCCAGCCAAAACCACTACACCATGGCCGACGCCCATGCACCACTACACCATGGCCGACGAAATATATGCAGTTGCAGTAAAAAAGTTACTCACAATTCTGCTGATGTGATATTACCATTTCTATTATTGTATGATGCCATAAAGAGCCATCTATAGAACAGGTGTGCAGTGAATACGATTGTTGAGCCAAGGAAATAGTTTCTTCCGACATTACCATCATTTTCTCGATATCTTTACGACTTGATTGATATATATGGCAGCCGCCATTGTCATCAAAACTTTCACCGGGCAGCTGCTGTTCGGATGAGACCAAGTTCATTGCACGAACAATGTTATTCAAAGGGACACCTCTCTGGAGCACGCAAATCTGTGCAAGTTCCGGTGCATGCTTTTCCTACCGAACATGGTATTGATTAATCATACACACTTGTCACTTGAATATGTATATACATTTATGCATATATGTATGCACGTATACATATATGTGTATATATATTT
>SDVV010015500.1:0-14507 GCA_016164225.1 Gammarus roeselii | reverse complement strand
GGGCAGGGCGCGGTGCATGCAACCTGACTCACCGAGCGTACGGGGGTTCGCGCAAAAACGGGGAGCGGGGGGGGGGGTAGGGTACCGGAACTGGTTTGGCGCCCCGAGTCACCTAACGGATAGCTTATACACTTTAACGGGTTATATATTTACATAAGGGTATTAGCATTTCAATGCTTGGGGGGATATTGCAACTTCGTGGCTTTCATATTGCATGTTCAATGCTGTCTCCTCCGAATGTTTTTTGGGGGATATTGACAAACATACATTTATAGGAATTTTTATTGATAATAATATATATGTATTATTTTATATTAAAGAGCCTTACTTTCCGGACACCTTCATGATGAATTTTCAACCTCGATATCATTTTCTACGTTGCTCGCTGTTGATCAATTTTACAGGTGGCATAGATTCAATTAGTTTATTGCTATTTTTATCTGATTGTTCTGATCAGTACCCTGCGCTAAGCTTTACTTATATCTGCAGAATCTCCTCCATTCATTTTTTCTATGCTGTGAGATATCCGATGAAGGAAAATAGATACAATATTTACAGGATGACTGAATCATTCCTAGAGAAGAATCACTTAAGAGTATATTTGACTCGATCGATGCTTGATTGGTGGGTTCTTAGCGGTGGGGCGTTGGGATATTTTTGTATGTTCTGTTCATTTATCACTATGTATTCTTTTATGGGATTAGTGTGGTAGGCATGTCTTATAACTCAATTTGCAGCCTTAGTGTGCGAACGGCCCTGTTTGTACCAGCCTGAAGGTAGGATTGCAGGCAAGGTTCTGTGTTTCCCATCTATTTATTTCATATGTATATAATATCTATAGAAATTGTATGGATTATTTGTTAGGATGCTGTATCTTCGTTACGAGATTCTTTCTATCCCATATTGCATTATCCAGTTTTGAAACAGTTATATCAGTGCTCCATTAACGCAGTGTTCCATTAGAGAAAATACCTGAACAATATGGATTTACTGTATGTTGAAATATTATGATATGTATACTTAGTAATGATCGATTGATTTATATTGAATTTGCGCTGTTTTTGGAATTTCGATCAGTTAACTCATACAGTTTTAGGCATTTTAGAGTATTTTAGGCTTGCAGCTCCTACATTATTTCAAGCATAATGGGGTCGGTTGTTGCATCATTGTGGTATTTATATATGTATATATGACACATCTGTTACGATTTAGCCGTAGTTACTTTAGTTAAGGAGATGTTAATTTATCCCTGTTTTGGTCAGAAGTTGTGTCTAATTTCATTAGATATATGTATTTACTATACCGTATTTACTAAAGGTTTCAGTTATGTAAATCAGACATCTTGGTATCTTATTCACGTTAGTTGTTTGTTTGGTTAAATGATAGTTCATTCTCTGACATCATGGTTTTTAATGTATGTTATGAGTATGATAGAGAATTGATCTTCTTGCTTTATTATAACTCGTGAGTTTTAGTATAGGTCTTTCAGTTTTGTAGGTTCTCTGTTGAATTTCCATCTTCGATGCAATCTGTTGGTTATTTATACAATTTAGGATGTATTACGTATGTATCTACATTATAGAACATCATTTCATTCCTAATTTAGTTACATATTATTCATTTTAGTGTTTTATTGATATTTTTTACACATTTGTTCAATGTTTGCCTTAGTTATTATAGATATAGAAAAGACGATTTGTTACAAGCTTGGTCTTGCTGTTAGGGTATTGTATATTTATTGTTCGACCATTCTTCAATATTTAGGAGGAGTTAGAGAGTCCCCTAGGCAAAAGCTCATTCTGTTTATGCTTGTTTGTGTAAATGGACCGATTTATTAGGATGGATACCATAATGCAGTACAATTTTTATGTGAATTATAGCAGAGTAGAGAAGCTTATTTAGCTATTTTATATATGTTGTTGATTTTATGTTTTTTTCCACGAGAATAATAGGGATGTATGTTTAAGAGGTGTAAGTCCGTACTGCATCTTTGTGGAATTTTCGTCATTGATCCCTAGCAAATGTGTAGTTTAACGTTTAGATGATAGTTTACTGGATGGATGGGTCTTAGTGTCGAGGTGGTTTATACTCTTTGGTTGTCATTTTGGAGTTCATCCATGTTCAACGTGGATTATGTACGTTCTTGTAGACGTCGATCTTGAGTTTCATGGGTTTGTTAGTGAGGTTATGCGACAAGCTACTCATCGTTGTAGTGTTTTACTTAGGTCATCAGTAAACAGAAGCCCAGCTTTTTATGGCCACACACTCTCTGAGACTCATTCTTGACCACTGTACTTGTGTCTAGATTTCGGTTATGTCCAGGATGTGTCTTTGTTCGAGGCTGTACAGAGACGATAGGTTAACAGATGCGAGGTACGTCTGTGGCATCGTATCATGACTGTGTGTTACCTTTAAATTTGTTGAATATCAGTGGTAGATTGCTAAGAAGTGACCTAGTAAAGCATTATAGAGTTCATTTTTATGACACAGTAGGCTTGAATTTGTACTTCCAGAGGCATAGCATCAGTTAGGTCTAGGAATTTATTACAGATTTGAATGGTATGATTGTAAAAATACAAGTTTTCACATTAACTCAGCGTTGAATGTCAGTTATTTTCGGTATGGCTGTTTTGTTAGAATACGATCTTAGTCATGAACTATATCACGTCGGATATTGGACTAGGGTTCATCATCTGGGTACGGTAGGATACGCCGTATATAATAGTTAATCGTTGTTGCTTAGGGTAGAGTAGAGAATCTTATTTAGTTTTTTTTTCGATGTTGGTGTACATTTTGATTTGATATCATAGGAATATATCTGTATTCGATATTAATTTGCCTAATTTCATGGGATGTCGGGTATAAAATACGCTTATTTGGATGTAATGCTTCAAAAATTTGGTGTGTTTCCCCTCTCGACATTGGATTTGGGTCCGGTTCCATATTGCCTTGGAAATCTATTCTACCGGATCTGTGTTGAGTGTTAGTGTTGAAATTCTTCAATAATTTAATGTACATCTCAATTATGTTATCCAATCGCAGGTCTTTGCTAGATGCTTATTCCCGCAAGTCTCACTTTTATAAATGTTTGTATTTCGTTTGCAGTTTAGACACTCAGATGTTTCTGATTAATTCAGGCTTTTGTTATGAGACTGCGTTCCCATTCAGAATATCTGACTTATTTGACCATTCACCAGATCCACTTTAACATTTTTCACTGATGGTCTGTAATGATAGCCATTATCCTAACTCATCCAAACCTAAAATTACCAAGGATTGTATATTTTTCCCCGTTTCATACTTATTGTAGGTATTTTTTCTTCATTGATTTAACCTTCATCCTTATCAAATCTATCTACTTGACCCTGTAGTTTTACCAATCGCTTGTTACAAGTCCAGTAATATCGACCAGTCTCGAGTAATGTTAGGTCATCGCTCGCTTGTGGACTTTCGAGTTCAAAACGTTTATGTAAGCTTACCCGATACGTCAGTGAGTGTAACGAATGTTAAAGCGTTAGCAAGATTTATGTACGGTTTTACTGTTGGAATATGATTCTTTTTGTAATGATGAATGTGCTGCTCCTAACATTTTCATCTATTATAACGAATATTGAATAAATTCACTCGACCTTTTTTTCTACAAATCTGTGATGTAAGGTCCGCAGTCAACAAGTTCTAGGATGTAATCAATAACTAAGGTACATAATTAGCGAAATATATATCGATATACGACATCATATATCAAATATCAATGAATGCAAAAGGAATTATCATACACTGCCAAATACATTAATACTTAGGCAACCTAACCTAACAGTCATCCTAACCAATAGTTATGTAGTTTCATTCAAGTTTGATGCTTATGTATGATATTGATATGTATGAATCTCTCCATTGGGGTGTATATATACCATATCAAAACCAGATTGAATACATTTCTCCAATTTAATCCAGCAAACATCCTCTTGCAGATGTTTGGAGTCCAGAATTTTTATCGATTTCTCTGTTATATGTTTGGATGAGACTCAACAGGTAAGTTCCACATGAACAAATTCACTTCATTTGTTGCAAGTTTTTTAATGTGGATCAGTTATACGCGATATTAGGTTCAAAGATCTAGTCATCCTAACCATCTAATCCAATAATTATATATTTCTATCCAACTTTGATACTTATGTATGGTATGCAGTTATTGATATATACACATGAACCCTCCACGTGGATGTACATATTTTACGTAGTTTTCTTTTCAATATGCAACACCATGGACACACATGAACACTTTTGTAGGCCTTTACAGGGTCGTTAGCGTCACTGTGTCGGCACATGTGCCGACACATGTGTCGACACAATGCATATATACAGGGTCGTTAGCGTCACTGAGTCGGCACATGTGCCGATTTGTCGGCACATGTGTCGACACAATGCATATATACAGGAACGTTAGCGTCACTGTGTCGGCACATGTGCCGACATATGTGTAAAAACAATGCATATATACGGGGTCGTTTGCGTCACAGTGTCGACACCAGGTAGGCATTTACATACATTTGTGCGAAAGGGTTACCATATACTGCCAGTTACATTAATACCTACCCAACCTAACCTCACCCATAGAACAACATCCTTGCTGTTGATACAAGATATTTTATGTGCATCAGCTCCATGGTGTGTTTTATTAAAAGAAGTAATCATCCTATCCTAACCTAAGCCAACTTATGAACGGTTTTCAGTCAATGTTTTATACGATGCATAATACATATCTCCACTTATCTCTACATTTTGATCAATCCTTTGCAGTTTGATACACACATCCAATTCTGGTCTAGTAAATCATCATAAATCTAACCTAACTTATGTAAGATATTCAGTCACTGTTTTATACAATACATAACAAATATCTCCACTTGACTCTACAACCTTTGACAACTTGTATCTCTGAATTTTAATTTTCTCTTTCCTATAATTTTCTTATCCATAACAATGACTTCGTTTCAAGATCTGATCGGATGCTGATTTATATCATACCATTCTTCAACACATCTAAATCATTTACCTCGAGCTAGGTTTTCTTGCATCATTTCAAGCCTTGTAACATATTTTTTCTACTGATTTCGAAGATTCGATGTTATCTCCGACTGTCACGCTGTTCACAATTCATTACCTAACCTTCGAGTTTAGGATAATGTAAACATTTCATTGAGAACATACATAGTTTTTGTTAGTATTTATTGGCATTATTTAAAGACCTTGCTGCCATCACCAATATCATCTACCTGGTTTTTGATATTTAAACAGTATTGTTCGTCATCCAACCCTACTTTTCATCACTATATTTCAGTATACTCTCAAAATCTATCTTATACTCCATCATATCTTTGATGCGGATACCGAAGGCTATTCCGTTCCCGTGTGTCAATAAATGTATTACTTATTCTTCTTGAACCTTAATTATTCGAATCTTTTCCAATTCAAAGTCGTTCTGAGTTTCATCATTGAGAAATTTGCATACGATCCAGTTCCTCTTATGTTCTTAGGTATAATTTGTTGTCCACTTCCTCAGCTTTATTACAATCATGATGAAGATTTTACCCTTGGAACATATAAATTTTCGAGATTTGCTACCCTTATCCCCTCCCCCCCTCCTAAAATTACTTACATACGAATGTAACGCGTCCACATTAGTTACCCAAAGCAGACTTCATTTTTCCTGCTCATTTATGAATGATATCTCCCACTCTTTTGATTCTTGTTTGGTCATTCTGAGATAACTGTTATTTTCAATACTAGTCAATATTTATTCGATCCGATTTATATCATCTTCGGAAATTTCTTCTTCCAGCACTTGTAAACAAAATTTCTGAGATATGAATGTTCATTTTTGTTTATTCTATGACAAAACGTGTGTCTCCGCTTGATCTCAACGTATCACTGACCATTCTTGATAGCCAGCTAGCTATTATAAGTTGATTGCATGCGGTTTTTCGCAAAACATTGGGCCTAACATTACTCACCTAGGTCATCAACTGTGTTTATGTATAGGGCTGTGTAACACGTACATACGCTTGAATATACACATTCACATACGTACACAGCCCTATATATATACACAGTTGATGACCTATGTGAGTAATGTTAGGCCCAATGTTTTGCGAAAAGCCACATGAAATCAACTTATAATAGCTGGCTGGCTATCAAGAATGGTCAGTGATACTTTGAGATTAAGCGGAGACACACGTTTCGTCATAGAATAAACAAAAATGAACATTCATGTCTCAGAAATTTTGTTTACAAGTGCTGGAAGAAGAAATCTCCGAAGATGATATGAGTCGGATCGAATAAATATTAACTAGTGTTGAAAATAACAGTTATCTCAGAATGGACAAACAAGAATCAAATGAGTGGGAGATATCATTCATAAATGGGCAGGAAAAAGGAAGTCTGCTTTGGGTAACTAATGTGGACGCGTTACATTCATTCGTAAGTAAGTTTAGGAAGGGGGGGAGGGGATAAGAAATGCTAATCTCGATAATTTATATGATCCAAGGGTAAAATCTTCATCATGATTGTAATAAAGCTGAGGAAGTGGACAACAAATTATACCTAAGAGCAAAAGAGAAACTGGATCGTATGCAAATTTCTCAATGATGAAACTCAGAATGACTTTGAATTGGAGAAGATTCGAATAATTACGGTTCAAAAAGAAGAAGTAATACATTTATTGACCCACGGGAACGGAATAGCCTTCGGTATCCGCATCAAAGATATGATGGAGTATAAGATGGATATTGGGAGTTTACTGAAATATAGTGATGAAAAGTAGGGTTGGATGACGAACAATGCTGTTTAAATATCAAAAACCGGGTAGATGATATTGATGATGGCAGCAAGGTCTTTAAATAATGCCAATAAATACTAATTAAAACTATGTATGTTCTCAATGAAATGTTTATATTATCCTAAACTCGAAGGTTAAGTAATGAATTGTGAACATCGTGACAGTCGGAGGTAACATCAAATCTTCGAAATCAGTAGAAAAAATATGTTTCAAGGCTTGAAATGATGCAAGAAAACCTAGCTCGAGGTGAATGATCTAGATGTGTTACAGAATGGTATGATATAAATCAGCATCCGATCAGATCTTGAAACGAAGTCATCGTTAAGGATAAGAAAATTATAGGAAAGAGAAAATGAAAATTTAGAGATGCAAGTTGTCATAGGTTGTTGAGTCAAGTGGAGATATTTGTTATGTATTGTATAAAACAGTGACTGAATATCATACGTAAGTTAGGTTAGGTTAGGTTTTTGATGATTTACTAGATCAGAATTGGATGTGTGTATCAAACTGCAAAGGATTGATCAAAATGTAGAGATAAGTGGAGATATGTATTATGCATCGTATAAAACATTGACTGAAAAACCGTACATAAGTTGAGTTAGGTTAGGATAGGATGATTACTTCGTTTAACAAAACTTACCATGGAGCTGATGCACATAAAATATCTTGTATAAACAGCAAGGATATTGTTCTATGGGCGAGGTTAGGTTGGGTAGGTATTAATGTAACTGGCAGTGTATGGTAACCCTTTTGCACAAATGTATGTAAATGCCTACCTGGTGTCGACACTGTGACGCAAACGACCCTGTATATGTGCATTGTGTCGACACATGTGTCGGCACATGTGCCGACACAGTGACGCTAACGACCCTGTATATTTGCGTTGTGTCGACACATGTGTCTGTACATGTGCCGACACATCGGCACATGGGCCGACACAGTGACGCTAACGACCCTGTATATACGCATTGTGTCGACACATATGTTGGCACAAGTGCCGACACAGTGACGCTAACGACCCTGTAAATGCGTACAAAAGTGTTCATGTGTGTCCATGGTGTTTGATATTGAAAAATAAACGTAAAATAAATCCATGTGGAGGGTTCATGTGTATATATCAATAACTGTATACCATACACAACTATCAAAGTTGAATGGAAATAAATAATTATTCTTTAAGATGGTTAGGATGACCAGAACTTTGAACCTAATATCGCGTATAACTGATCCACATTAAAAAACTTTGCAACAAATGAAGTGAAATCGTTCTTGTGGAACCTACCTGTTGAGTCTCATCCAAATATATAACAGAGATATCGATAAAAATTCTGGACTCCAAACATTTGCAAGAGGATATTTGCTGGATTAAATTGGAGAAATGTATTCAATCTGGTTTTGATATGGTAAATATACACCCCAAGGCAGAGATTCATACATATCAATATCATACATAAGCATCAAATTTGAATGAAACTACATAACTATTGGTTAGGATGACTGTTAGGTTAGGTTGCCTAAGTATTAATGTATTTGGCAGTGTATGATAACTCTTTTTGCAATCATTGATATTTGATCTATGATGTCATACATTGATATATATTTCGCTAATTATGTACCTTAGGTATAAATTACATTCTAAAACTTGTTGACTGCCGTCTTTACATCACAGATCTGTAGGAAAAAAAGTAGAGTGGATTTATTCAATATTCGTTATAATAGATGAAAATGTTAGGAGCAGCACATTCATCATTACAAAAAAAATCATATTCCAACAGTAAAACCGTACATAAATCTTGCTAGCGCTTCAACATTTGTAACAATCACTGACGTATGGGGTAGGCTTACATAAACGTTTTGAACTCGAAAGTCCACACACGAGCGATGACCTAACATTACTCCAGACTGATCAATATTACTGGACTTGTAACAAGCGAAGTGAAAAAATATATATAAGTAAATGTAGGCATACAATCCGCTGAAGATTTTTAAACCTACAGGGTCAATTGGATAGATTTGATAAGGATGAAGGTTGAATCAATTAAGAAAAAATACCTAACATAATTATGAAACGGGGAAAAACATACAATCCTTGGTAATTTTAGGTTAGGATGAGTTAGGATTATGGCCATCATTACAGACCTTCAATGAAAAATGTTAAAGTGGATCTGGTGAATGGTCGAATAAGTCAAATATTCTGAATGGGAACGCAGTCTCATAACAAAAGCCTGAATTAATCAAAAACGTCTAAGTGTCTAAACTGCAAACAAAATACAAACATTTATAGAAGTAAAACTTGCGGGAATAAGCATCTAGCAAAGACCTGCCATTTGATAACATAATTGAGATGTACATTCAATTAGTGAAGAATTTCAACACTAACACTCAACACAGATCAGGTAGAATAGATCTCCAAGGCAATATGGAACCGGACCCAAATCCAATGTCGAGAGGGGAAACACACCAAATTTTTGAAGCATTACATCCAAATAAGCGTATTTTATACCCGACATTCCATGAAATTAGGCAAATTTATATCGAATACAGATATATTCCTATGATATCAACTCAAAATTTACACCAACATCGAAAAAAAAATAGCTAAATAAGATTCTCTACTCTACCCTAAGCAACAACGAAAAACTATTATATACGGCGTATCCTACCGTACCCAGATGATGAACCCTATTTCAATATCCGACGTGATCTAGTTCATGACTAAGATCGTAGACTAACAAAACAGTCATACCGAAAATAACTGACATTTAACGCTGGGTTAATGTGATAAATGATATTTTTACTATCATACCATTCAAATCTATAATAAATTCCTAGACCTAACTGATGCTATGCCTCTGGGAGTACAAATCCAAGCCTACTGTGACATAAAAATGAACTCTATAGTGCTTTACTAGGTCACATCTCAGCCATCTACCACTGATATATAAGACATTTTTAGGTAACACACAGTCATGATACGATGCCACAGACGTACCTCGCATCTGTTAACCCATCGTCTCTGAACAGCCTCGAACGAAGACACATCCTGGACATAACCAAAATCTAGACACATGTACAGTGGTCAAGAATGAGTCTCAGAGAGTGTGTGGCCATAAAAAGCTGGGCTTCTGTTTACTGATGACTCTAGTAAAACACTACAACGATGAGTAGCTTGTCGCATAACCTCACTAACAAACCAATGAAACTCAAGATCGACGTCTACAAGAACGTACATAATCCACGTTGAACATGGATGAACTCCAAAATGACAACCAAAGAGTATAAACCACCTCTACAGTAGGACCCATCCATCCAGTAAATTATCATCTAAACGTTAAACTACACATTTGCTAGGGACCAATGACGAAAATTCCACAAAGATGAAGTACGGACTTACACCTCTTGAACATACATCCCTATGATTCTCTTGGAAAAAAAATATAACATCAACAACATATACAAAATACCTAAATAAAGTTCTCTACTCAGCTATAATTCACATAAAAATTGTACTACATTATGGTATCCATCCTAATAAATCGGTCCATTTACACAAACAAGCATAAACAGAATGAGCTTTTGTCTAGGGGACTCTCTAACTCCTCCTAAATATTGAAGAATGGTCGTACAATAAATATACAATACCCTAACAGCAAGACCAAGTTTGTAACAAATCGTCTGTTCTATATCTATAATAACTAAGGCAAACATTGTACCATTGTGTAAAAAGATATCAATAAAACACTATAAAATGAATAATATGTAACTAAATTAGACCTTAAATAATGTTCCATAATGTAGATACATACGGTATATATCCTAAATTGTATAAATAACCAACAGATTGCATTGAAGACGGAAATTCAACAGAGAACCTACAAAACTGAAAGACCTATACTAAAACTCACGAGTTATAATAAAGCAAGAAGATCAATTCTCTATCATACCCATAACATACATTAAAAGCAAAGATGTCAGAGAATGAACTATCATTTAGCCAAACAAACAACTAACGGGAATCAGATACCAAGATGACTGATTTACATAACTGAAACCTATAGTAAATACGGTAAAGTACATACAAAAATCTGATGAAATTAACCACAACTTTTGTCCAAAACAGGGATAAATTAACATCTCCCTAAATAAAGTAACTACGGCTAAATCGTAACAGATGTGTCATATATACATATATAAATACCACAATGATGCAACAACCGACCCCATTATGCTTGAAATAATGTGGAAGCTGCTAGCCTAAATACCCTTAAATGCTTAAAACTGTATGAGTTAACTGATCGAAATTCCAAAAACAGCGCAAATTCAATATAAATCAATCGATCATTACTAAGTATACATATCATAATATTTCAACTTTCAGTAAATCCATATCGTCCAGGTATTTTCGCTAATGAAACACCGCGTTAATGGAACACTGATATAACTGTTTCAAAACTGGATAATGCAATATGGGGTAGAAAGAATCTCGTAACGAAGATACAGCATCCCTAAGAAAATATATATATACATTAACCGCAAACAACCTGACAAATAATCCATACAATTTCTATAGATATTATATACATATGAAATAAATAGATGGGAAACACAGAACCTCGCCTGAAATCCTACCTTCAGGCTGGTACAAACAGGGCCGTTCGCACACTGAGGCTGCAAATTGAGTGATAAGACATGCTTACCACACTAATCCTATAAAAGAATATATAGTGATAAATGAACAGAACATACAAAAATATCCCAACCCCCCACCGGTACAAACCCACCAATCAAGCATAGATTGAGTCAAATATACTCTTAAGTGATTCTTCTCTATGAATGATTCAGTCATCCTGTAAATATTGTATATATTTTCCTTCATCGGATATCTCACAGCATAGAAAAAACGATTGGAGGAGATACTGCAGAAATAAGTAAAGCTTAGCGCAGGGTACTGATCAAAACAATCGGATGAAATTAACGATAAACTAATTGAATCTACGCCAGCCGTGAAATTGATCAACAGCGAGCAACGTAGAAAATGATATCGAGGTTGAAAATTCATCATGAAGGTGTCCGGAAAGTGAGGCTTTTTCAATATAAAATAATATATATAAATTATTATTAATAAAAAATCCTATAAATGTACGTTTGTCAATATCCCCCAAAAAACATTCAGAGGAGACAGCATTGAACATGCAATATGAAAGTAACGAAGTTGCAATATCTCCCCAAGCATTGAAATGCTGATACCCTTAAGTAAATATATAACCCGTTAACATGTATAAGCTATCCGTTAGGTGACTCGGGGCACCAAACTAGTTCCGGTACTCTACGCCCCCCGCTTCCCGTTTTTGCGCGAACCCCCGTACGCTTGGTGAGTCTGGTTGCATGCAATGCGCCCTGCCCCGCCCACCCCATTTATCCCTATCTAATTCTTTCACATCCGCGTCTTGACGCCCTTTATACTACTTGTATGCACACCAAAGCACTTATGCCGCTGCCGGTTTCGGTTCCTCGTCTTGCAACCGGTTTGCGGTGAGGAAGCCGCGTAGTACACGTTTTCAGCAAGTCATGCTCACCCTCTGCGACTCGTTTCTCTGTGACCCGACAATCACCGCATGTGGTTTTGCCTGCCAAGGGTTAAATATCTGGAGGTTAAGGCGACAGAGCCGGGAAAACAGTCGCCATCTACCCAATACTTTACATTGGCATCACAACTTTCGACTACTGACATGAGTCAATACAGCCTGCTATCATGTTTCAGGTGAGTCAACTCCATGAAAATGTCTTGCCTGCGGTGGCGGCGTCTGTGGCCACGTCCCGGCCCCAGCGAAAGTCCCTCAACCATCCATGTTTCATATCCTCATCGGTGGGAATGGCGCCGTGTGCGCCGTCTTTGCGGTGTTGACGTCTCTGCGGTGTTGACGGGCTTCAGGCCCACCGGCACGTTCAAGACACCAGAGCTACAACATATGCACAGCTTTTTTTAATAGACATGGGAACAAACCCCATGACATCCCTGTTCCACGTGAGGTTGTCCCTGCACGCGTCTTGTTAGTGCATTGCAGTATGGCTGAGGGACATGAACACGCTCCAAGTAACAATGTTCTGATGACCGAGGTTAAAATTACACCACACGGGCCCACTAAATTAATTCAGATAGCAGCAGTAACACACTATCCCACCTCTAAGCCGGTCACCCCTTTTTCTCTCTCCACCTCCCCATGTCTCAACACGCGCGAGTCTATGGGAATCGAGGATTTTGGGCGGTGAGCTGGCGCGGCATCCGCCACCGCAGTTGGAAACCGTGGCTAAGCATCGACAACAACGCCATCAACAGATAAAACTGTGGTGGTTACTTCAGGCACTCAGCCCTACTAAACATGACTGACCTATGAGCGTATCGCCCATTTACAATGCCTCTGCGTAGATTGCAGTTTTCTGCCCATGTTTTCGTAAGTCTCCCTAGCGAGTAGGGTACGTCGAGAAGCGAACTCTTCGGATCTCAGTCATGAACGATACCCATCAAGAGGAAAATTATACATTTACACCGAACCAGTGACGCTCAGTCAATGAACAATGACACCAAGACACTCCCCATCTTCAGGCTACCGGGTAGAAAAGCACATAAACAACAATCCTTCCTACAAACCAGATGGAGTGGCTGAGAGAAAGGTACAAGATACCAGGCTGGCAATGTGACAAGTAGCCTTCCAGCTCGGAACCTGGAAGTCCCGCCATCACCATAGTACGAATTATTATAGACATGTTTCGTTGAGAACACTTCTCTAATTTATTTACTATCAAGGTATTCCTGGACGAGCACCCGGGTGAAACCAACACAATTCACGCAAACAGACAGTTCTTCACTCCGCTGAGGGGATTCGAACAGCAAACCACGAAACGCAAGCCGGCTCGGCCCTCTCCTTGTGCAGGTGGTTTCGTTCACATTTTGGTCGGTCGTAAATCCCAGGCTGCCAGGTCGAGATGTACTAGGTCAACAACAGCCTTCCCCCACTTCTTCTGGTAGGGTGGACTTATAGTACAAGACGGAAGATTGCAATGCAACTTCGGCCCGTTCCACTCCCGGACGAAAACTCGGAAGAGATCGACAAACTGCCCACGACCTCATGACCGTGTTTTTCTAAACACCAGAAAATGCTTGTTCACCTTTTTCTGAAGAATAACTCCATAAAGTTCTTAATCATCGAGGCAGTTTCGGGAGGAGAGAGAGCCTGGCTAAGCCAGATGTTTACATCCTTACCTTCAAACTTTGTTCACTGTCCTCCGATGTTTTCATTGACTGGACGCAATGGTCGGTCCGGGAACACATTCCTAACCCCAGACGCTGCGACAACGGCTAAACTTTTTGGTCATTGAAGTGCTGCCTGCCGAGCGAAAAGTTGTACACATTCCGCTGTGTCAGGAGGCCCCACCTGCGTCCCACCTTCTATCCGCAGTGGGTACAAATTCTCTTCATATCGCCCACTGCCAGGGCTCAACCGGGCAAAGGGCTGGCCACAATCGAAAATCAAGTAGTGACTTATACTCCTATTCCCTTACAATCTGCTCAACAGGCAGAGGCCGACAGAGTAGGTCTAACAAACCTTGTAACTATTTGTAACACACACACTCACCCGCACACACACGCATATGTGTATATTTATATATA
>SDVV010015499.1:0-14507 GCA_016164225.1 Gammarus roeselii | reverse complement strand
TGCATATTAAGCCCAATGAATATATCACATATCTAACCCAATGAATATATTGTATATTAAACCCAATGAATATTTTGCATATTAAACCCAATGAATATTTTGCATATTAAACCCGATTAACATTTTGCATATTAAACCCAATGGATATTTTGCCTATATTTAAACCCAATGATTAATTTCATATTTCAATCCAGGAAGATTTTCTATATTTAAAGACATTGTATTTCTATACCTAGACCTTTCAGTCTCCATATATTTATGCGTAGGCATGTTGTCTCAATTCCGTTTCGGAATCCAACTGTCATGCAAAGTTGGCATCAATTGACCAAAGTATTAGTACCGCATATCAGCTCTTGTTAGATTGCAGGTTATTTCTCTCTAGTTGAGGTTGTAAATTGATACCATTCCTGACTCATCTCAGATTTCGGATATTGGCTGTAGCACGGAACCGGCCCCTTAACGTATAACTTATTCCCGTTGAATTAACCTTATATTGTTGCAAAGCAAAGTTGAATGTTAAATTTTATATAGTTTAATAAATTTAATATTAAATTCGAGTGTCACTGGTTCCTTATATCATCGGATATAAAATTTATTTGTTACAATACAACCCTGCAATTCTATGTGGGAAAATTGAAACGCCACTGAACGTCTATTACATATCTTTACTTTGTTATTTATAAAGAAGCCCGGAAATGACAAAACTGACCCTCCACCCGAACATATGACACAGCCCACTCATAATATGTACCCCGGCGCACGGGGACCACTGCTAAATAAAATGCACCAAACATTTGACGCACGCACCGAACCAAAATAGAAATTAGTAACACACAGAGTAAAACACAGGCACGTAGACCCAATATAAACACCGCCTCTTAGATGTAGAATGCACACCAACAATCAAATAGCACCCCCAAAAACACAGGCACGTATGCCCCTAATATTGATACCGCCGCTAGTAGTAGATGGATACGTCTATCCTAATAATAAGGCGTGAGCCACGAACCACAAATGGTAAATATGCACACACGTGCGTAATGAAAAGGACCCCAACCACAGAGACAAGAAAAATGCCTTGATGAATTTCAAACTGGCGTTAGCCACTTTTTAACCACTGACTGGGTATTTGAACATCTTTTACCCCTCGTAGACGTAGAAAAAAGAAAGAAATACTCTCACCGGGAGTTCGTGACCCTTGGCTCTGGGTCTTCGTAGACGATGAAGGAAACTCTCTTGCACCCGGCGAGGCACGTTTGGAGTCTGCAGAATGCTTTCCGGAGCTCGTCGACACTGAAAACTCTAGAACTGACTGCAGACTCAATGGTCCATGTTCCCAGCTAGTGAACTATGATGCTGTTACACTTGGAGAATTTGCTAGCTACTATGGCTTTGGTGAGGAACTTGGCAAGGGAGGGCTTGACTCGGCAACAACGGATCGACGGACGCTTCTTTCTAACGGTCTGTTCACATCGTTCTCTGAGATGTCAAAAAAGCCTGGCTACTTGGTGACTCTGTCTTATATAGTCCATAATCGTGACGTCATCGCCCACCACTCGCCCGGGAACAGGCTGGTAACCACTCCTCTTGCCAACGTCGCAGTCGCACCAGCTAACAAACCCTTCTAGTAACAAATAGGCTTAGGGCCAACATTCTACCTTTCAGGTGGTGACCAGGCGTCACGAGCTCTCATCGTACCCTGAACATCTCTGCAGCTCAAACCCGATGACCTGTTGCTAAGGGATCTCTGGCCTATCCGTAGTCCCTTGAAGCGCTGAGTTCGCAGTCTCCCAGCACAGGCGCCAGTCCTGTCCAAATGTATGTCGCTGTCTGTTCAAACAATGGTCACCAGCTCAGCGGTTTCTTCAGAGCGGACGAGGCTTGCTGGTACCCCGTGTCTGTATCTTGCACGGTGTTTCTTCAATCAGTATCCTTCGATCAGTATCCTGCAATCAGGATCCCGCAAGCAGGATCCAGCGACAGGATCCAGCTACACCTCCCCCTCGGACCTGGACTCGGGATGGTTGTCGTGGCCAGGCCGAAGCAAGCGGATAATGGAGATGGATCAGATGGTGTTACATGATGCCATCACCACCCCAATTTGAGTGTGGCTGCTCGTGCCGGAGTGGATGCTGTCATGTTCGACCTCGCGGTCGCCGAGGGGCGTATCATGAGGTCGGGTAGAGGATTGAGGCCTATCGGCGGGGTCGTCCCGTCCGGGCCTCTCGTCAGTCTCCGGAGCAACTCGTCCTACCACGTCCACATCGGCCCGACAATCATCTGTGGATAGAAGTCCCATCAGGATCAGAGTGGACATGGGAGGGTTGTAAGACACACAATTATTTAAATATACAAGAGAAGGTCGGTTAGGAGGAGGGGATAGGGTAGGGAAACAATTCGGGTGTTACCCTCTTTAAAACCTCAAAAACTTTGCATTTCCTATCTTTATTTAACCTTCCTTTTTCATTTCACAGGGTTACTCGCTTTTTACAAATACCTTCCTCTATTAGCAAGTGATTTTTTTTATGACTGCAATGGAACAGAGCAAGTCAAAATAAGAGTAGGGCGATCGTTATTTTCTTCATCGTACACCGTATGCGTGAATACAGAATGTGCACCCTACATACAACATGCAATACTGACCTGCAAATTGAATCCCAATATTGCTATCACCACGAAACGTATAACAATAAATTCCATTATTTGAATGAAATATTAATGCAAATGTAAGTACATGGGATCTCCTTTGCTTCTGCTAATCCTGAGCTCGAGCATAAGACATCGCATCAAAACGCATAGAATATGTTGATGAAATATTTAAGTTGGTTTTGAAATGCTTTAAAGAACCATGAGCCAATATTAAATGTGTCAGACTAATCAACAAAAAAATACATGAATAATAATGTCCTCCATGATGTTATCACTTGTCCGCATAGTTAGATAAATACTATTCATAATATGTATACATTTCAGTTTTTCCATGTATATCATATTCATCGGAAAAACTCTCCACAAACGATACTTTTCAGGAAATGTGTTACTGATGATCGGTGATCGTGTATTGTTCGAATGTATGCGGAAAGATTAATGTAATCTCAAAAGAATCTGTCACAACCGTGAAGCAAGTGAATATTTACTTAAATATTTATAGAATGTTGTAAACGTCGTGTGAATGTGATACACGGTAACACAATTATCATCTAAGTTTTCAAATACTGTAAACTGACCCAAAAAATGTGTAATAAGCTGCCAACCCCATAAGATTAGTGTGGAGTAGTTCCCTCAAGTGTACCCGTGCCTACGCCAGTATTGCATGCAGCTGCATTTTGGGTGAAATACATACTTGTCCTCCCTCACCGCACTACAGGTGGAAACTCTCGAGCACGGTCTGTGCCGCCGTGGCCTGATCAACGAGTGTAGTAGGAGTGGCTTGAACATGATGGAAGTTTACGTTAATCTTGTGGATGGAAGTTATCACACCCTGGTTCGCATCTGCCAACTTATCCCTCAAATATTCAATGTCTTTCTCCGTTGCCACTCCCAGCACAGATTTTGACAGGTCACCGCGTTACGCTGCCTACCTATCTTGGCCTGAGCGGGTGAGCAACAACCAAAATGGTAGGACATCGCATGGAGCGAACCTGTTGCTGCTACCTATCGGGCCTGGGTCACTGACAACGATCTCCACGTGTCAACCAGTTGTTCGGCTCTCTCGAACATACTAGCAGCGGATTGTGCGACAAAGGACTTCGTGCGATACTCTACTCGCATCACCAGCTGTCCCTGAGCGAAAGTTGCCGTACCCTGGTTGCCAACAATAACCCCATTCCCAGGTACATGCTCCACATCCCCCACCTCCCCGGTCCCTCCCTGTCTTGGAGCGACGGGCGTCCCGTAGGGATGCACACCAGAAAGGCAAGGGCATGGGTTGTAGGATCAAACATTTCACCTACAAAAAAAATGTTGTCTTAAATATAACTTATACAAAAAAATTATATAGGAAATAAAAAATATTATTCTAACAGATGCGGGTTATAGTAATTATATCTATTTACAAGACGGCCGTCTAGGTTTCCTCAACGGAGAGAAACGTGTTCGTCGTCTGGAATTAGTCGTGAACGAGTAACAATTGGTTCACGTGTGAGTGGAGGCCTAACCATGGCTTCCACTACCGGCACATCTACCCCTTCAGGGGTATCCTGAGCTGCAAGAGATTTGGGAACAAGTGTTCCCTCCTCCCCGCTCTCAACTCCTTCGGTTGGTTCGTCTAACCCCTCACTTGCGTCCTCCCGTAACATCGGCGAGGGCGCCACACGTGAGATAGGTGACAAGGCAAAATGTCGTCTAGTTGGACTTGCGCTCCCTACATAAATGACATGTTGTAGAGTGAAATTGTAGGGTGAATAAATTTTGGTAACCACAATGGTCCTTCCCATCTGGGTGACAGCTTTGGATATTCAGTTTGCTTGGGATGATATTTAGCGTAGACTTTTTGGTTCAAAACTAGTTTCCCTCGCGAATATATTTAGTTAATTTGTATCTATTCTATGTATAACCTTTACTTTAACTTGAGTCTCATATTCACCCGCTTTATTATTTATATGGTTGAAACCCATTTTTACAATATGTTCGTGCTATCCAACTTCTCAACCCTACAATTGAATTCATATTTTATGTATATGCACAGATGATACTACTGAAAATAATATTTGTTCCGTATAATCCAAACCGGCCCATAGGGATGAGCTACGATGAAATAATTCTGGATTTTAATCCCACGCCAATGAGTTTCTGTACGATTTTTGATAACATATATTATAAGTCATGTTTCGCAAAATGAATTCGTTACAAACCGGCCGCCGACAAGAGATGTGCTGTCACAAATTAATTTTATCTCTCATTTCGCTAATTTGAATAACACGCAAATGCAAACTAAGTTAGATGTATTATAGTTACCTATGTATTGAAAACCCATTTCTAGACGATAAAAATGGATGATTTTAATAAAATAGTAATAACACCTGCGCCATCGAAATTGTACAGAGGCTCAAACGGTTCGGGACCGTCCCACAGGGCAATGTGTTTCCGGTCGTAACCGAACAGAACATAATAAGAATTATCACCAACAGAAACATAACGAGGATTATCACCAATAGAACATAATAAGGATTATCACCAATAGAACATACGGCGATGTAGCTAAATAATAATATAATTTCTGGGAGAAAAACAAGTCCCGTCCCGGACGTCCGAATTTGAATAAAACATTGCCCAACAAACTGCTCTGCGGATCAGCATTTGTAGTACGACCATGGCCCAGTACACAAAAAAAATATACATATGTGCAGTAAATACCTGTATGTCGTAAACTCAACATGACTTGACTATTGCATTTTTTCCCAATAAAATTTTCCCCTTTGAATTTACAACCTTCGTATTGTTGAATTTAAATGATTTCGTCACGCAACTAATACCTGAAAGTTCTAGACACCAATTAGTTCTTTCTTTATAAAATTATGCCAAATCTATACATTTTAATATAAGATGATCGCTCGTTATTTATTCAAGGTCGAAAGCGATACGCAAGCTCGAGTTTCTATTGATATTGAAAAGGTAAATAGTTCCATGACGAGCGGGGTTCGAACCCGAGACCTCGATCTTATAAGACTAAGACTGATACCACTAGTCATGAGATGATAAGATTTTTTCACAGAGTGACGAAATATGTAGTGTTCTATTCAAGAGGAACAGCGCATTTTTCCCTTATGATTGGAAATTATGAAGACTTAATGCCACGCGAATTTATTTAAATTTACGGGCCATAAGGTATTATGAAATAGTAACCAAATTCTTCTAGTGTCAACATGAGGTGCTGGAACCTGACCTAATAAAAAATGAGAACCGGCTAAATTTATCATATACATGTAAATGAAACACGGTCTATATACATATAAAAAAACACTTTCAACAAACTATTTGCGGAAATCATGCTACATTTATTGTACATGGCTATACACAGGCCAACATGACAAATATTGTACATTTTTAGGACACTTTCTTTCTTTGTAAGTATTGATGGATGAATTGGTTGTTAAATGTGTAATATATGTGGCTAACTGTGAGTCAGTTAATTTAATCTTGTTTTAGTAGGATAGACATCAGTAGCGGAATGCAAAGAAAAAAAGAGAGTGTTCGGTTTTGTTGTTTGTATCGTGTGCTGATTGTTTTTGGTTTTAGGTCGCTAAGGGGATGTTATATGTTTGTGAATAATTTCTATTGTCAGAAACTATCTTCGCGCGGTGTTTTTCTTACAAGTCCGTGCCAATCAGTAGCTTATAAGGAGCTGAATGACATTTGTCAATCACGACCATCTGATGGTTGAACGTAATTTGGATTGGTCTTTTCGTTGAAGTTTGGATTTGACGAACCTCCCGCCTTTAAGTTTGATGAATTTATATATCACTGCAATTTGAGTATTTCGCATACCCAACACAGTATGGCTTGCCCGTTAAAGTCAGTCAGACGGGCCCCTCCCTAGGGGTCAAAGACCTAGACACATCTTCAAGCACTCCAGCCTTAATGATGTCCTTCCGGCTCCCGTATCTAACCAACCACGCACACGTCAAAAACATTTACCACCATGGCGACCATCGGAATCCGAATTTCCTTTCCGAATTCGAAGAGCTATCCACAGTTCGTTTATTTGTCACTAACAAACCGGTGACTTTCCACTCTCACTCTTCACACCGTCACCACCTTATATACACAGCTAATTTATTCACCACCAACAGACGGTGAGTTCTACTCTCCACACCGTCACCACCTTTCTGTCGTAACACACCACACTGAAAAACCACCACGCACCAGTCATAGTCGCACTCTCATCTCTGGGGCTGTCGAGCCCTGCTACTGACAAAGGGTTCTCAAGGATCATTCAGAGGCCTAACCGTTGACGTACCAAGTAACAAGGTGATCAGTCTCGCTACAGTATTCTTGGAAGCATACGCTGAATGTTGCTCTCCCAATTTGGAGAGGCAATTAGAGTCCATCGAACTAACAGAGACATCAGGGAGACAGGAGGCTAGCTGGGCCTTCCTTGTGCCGAGCCTCCTTGAGAAGGAGTCTGCTTCGGACTTTATTAAAAAAATAACGCCTTCCTCGTGCCGAGCCTCCTTGACAAGGAGTCTGCTTTGGACTTTATAAAAAATTACCTCCCAAAATTCCCTCTCATTTTGGTTTTATCGGGACATCTCGTCAAAAAATGCCCCGACCTGCCGCAGTTGAAAAATTTCTACATACTAATTTGAAGCATTTTGGCAGTCGTCCTTTCCGAATATCTCCCCTGATTTCGCTTCATAGCCTTCTTCTGGCCTTCTTCTTGCTCTCCCACACCCGGATTCTCCGTGTCGTTTCAAAATTTATATCCACCACTAACCATAATTAATAGGAGGGCCTCACACCCAACCCTCTTACAGTATATCCTTTACAACCACCACATTAATTTATTTGAGGAGGCCTCACGCCCAAACCTCTTACATTATATCCACTATACGAGTCATAACTCAAAACCACGAGTCATACTTAACCACGAGTCACTCCGCTACCACGAGTCATAACTCAAACCCACGAGTCATACTCAACCACGAGTCACTCCACTACCACGAGTCATAACTCAAACACGAGTCATACTCGACTACCACGAGTCATAACTCTATTACTTCGCTTCGTGAGGGTACACCACGGCGATCAGGATTATAGACTATTCTATCTGATCCCTGGCTCCCCCCTGTAACTATATGGACCCTGGAGGATCGCCTTGATCCCCATGACCTCATTCTGTCTCTCAGTCACTTAATCTTTAGAGTCATTCACTGCTTGTCTCAACACGTCATTCTCTCTGAATGTGCAGACGGACACCTGTCTTGTGTCAAGTGCATTCGTCCTTGCTGTCATTACACCACCATGCTTGTCCGTCAAGGTCAAACGTCTAGCCACAGTGACGCCAATCAACCGAGACGCCATATAGAGTACGTACCAAGCAACAACAAGAACTGTCTTTTCTGGCCACTGACCTACGGTCACCTCACCGCCTATACGTATAACATGTATTGTATCACAAAATTGGAAAACCTCTAACAAACTGGTATGATTTTGTGCGGTGACATCATTCACCGGAATAATGAAGAACTTAATTAAATTTATTCTGAGGTGTGAGAACAAGAGTGTTCGCTATCGCGTCCACTCATTTTAAATCGATACTCGAGGGTTTCTCACACTCTTTCAGGCTATCACGTACCAAACTGATGCCTATTTAATTGAGACTCCTACGATTTACTCAGAAACGTCGAGAGATTTTCCATAGACTACCAGTCAAAAAAAAATGTTTGCTTCATATTTGAATTGAATTATTTTGTATGACACCACTCTCCACATGACTATCTATAAGTTATTATCTAGTGATTTACCTATCGCGGATTTCAATAATTATACTCCAACTCCGCTGCATTTACCACGGTTTTTAGAATAGTCCACTGACTATCTCATTATTCATTAAACCACATTGTAACCGAAAACGCGCTACACAGCAACAAATGCCTATGGACTACAGCAAAACCCAGCACAGCTGTTGAGCCCTGCTGCGGCGTTTGTTCCACTAAACTTTCTCACATTAATACTTGTCTAACGCCAGTGCAACTCTACTTGGTTATTAGTTTATTTGTCTTAATAACAGTGACACACATCTCTCTCTCTCGTTTAAAAAAAACAGATCTACGATCTCATCTGAGTTTGTACAAAAAAAAATCACACGTACTGCAGTCCTTGTTGTTGCCAAGCCCTCCTTTATTTCAGCCCAGTTCCTCCACCATTTTCGCCTCCACTTGCATCTTCACCAACTTCAACTCCACTTGGAACGAGAGAGATAGAGTGTTCTAACTGACCACTGATAAAACTGACTGTACCACTGATAAAAACTGACTGTACCTCTCCGATAAAACCTGACTGTACCATTGATAAAACATGACTGTACCACAGATAAAACCTGACTGTACCACACCACTGATAAAACTAACTGTACCACTGAGAAAAACTGACTGTCCACACCACTGATAAAATAGTTAAACCCACACATAGACGCAGCGTTGTATGGAAAATAAATGGAAACAGTGAAACAGAGAGTCACACTCTGATTTACTTGACTTGTGAGGAATATCAATCCTTTCCTAGGGGCACCAGTGTGTGGCCGCCCAGCTCAATACTAATTATTAAAGGCAATCACTGCCAATCACGATTTTATTTCTGACCGACGGCTTGTGAGTTCGCCCGAGGTCTAAGGTTTTTACCTAAATGACACTCACTTGTTACTCTCTCAGGAGTGGGTCCGGAAATGATATTTGTGTGAATCTCCATACAACCCCGCAATTCTATGTGGGGAAATTGAAACACCACTGAACGTCTATTACATATATTGACTTTATTATATATAAAGAAGCCCGGAACTGACGAGGCTGACCCTCCACCCGAACATATGACACAGCCTACTTATAATATGTACCCCGGCGCACGGGGACCATCGCTATAACATATACCAACTCTATAAAATAAAATGCACCAAACATATGACGCACGCATTGAACCACAATAGAAATTAGTAACACACACAGTAAAACACAGGCACGTAGACCTAATATAAACACCGCCTCTTAGATGTAGAATGCACACCAATAATCAAATAGCAACCTCAAAAACACAGGCACGTATGCCTAATATTGATACCGCCGCTAGTAGTAGATGGATACGTCCATCCTAACAATAAGGTGTGAGCCACGCACCACAAATGGTAAATATGCACACACGTGCGTAATGAAAAGAACCCCAACCACATAGACAAGAAAAACGCCTTGATGAATTTCAAACTGGCGTTAGCCACTTTTTAACCACTGACTGGGTATTTTAACATCTTATACCCCTCGTAGACGTAGAAAAAAAAAGAACAAATACTCTCACCGGGAGTTCGTGACCCTTGGCTCTGGGTCTTCTTAGACGATGAAGGAAACTTCCTTGCACCCGGCGAGGCACGTTTGGAGTCTGCAGAATGCTTTCCGGAGCTCGTCGACACTGAAAACTCTAGAACTGTCTGTAGACTCAATGGTCCATGTTCCTAGCTAGTGAACTATGATGCTGTTACACTTGGAGAATTTGCTAGCTACTAGGAGCTCGTCGACTAACTAGTCGGACACAAGAACCGTCTGTAGATTTAATGGTCCATATTCCTTGCTAATGGACTATGATGCTGTTACACTTGGAGAATTTGCTAGCTACTATGGCTTTGTTGAGGAACTTGGTGAGGGAGGGCTTAACTCGGCAACAACGGATCAACGGGTTGTTCACATCGTTCTCTGAGATGTCAAAAAAGCCTGGCTACTTGGTGACTCTGTCTTATCTAGTCCATAATCGTGACGTCATCGCCCACCACTCGCCCGGGAACAGGCCGTTGACCACTCCTCTAGCCAACGTCGCAGTCGCACCAGCTAACAAACCCTCCAAGTAACAAATAGGCTTAGGACCAACATTCTATCTTTCAGGTGGTGACCAGGCGTCACGAGCTCTCATCGTACCCTTAACATCTCTGCAGCTCAAACCCGATGACCTGTTGCTAAGGGCTCTCTGGCCTATCCGTAGTCCCTTGAAGCGCTGAGTTCGCAGTCTCCCAACACAGGCGCCAGTCCTGTCCGAAAGTACGTCGCTGTTTGTTCAAACAATGGTCACCAGCTCAGCGGTTTCTTCAGAGCGGACGAGGCTTGCTGGTACCCCGTGTATGTATCTTGCACGGTGTATCTTCAATCAGTATCCTGCAATCAGTATCCTGCAATCAGGATCGCGCAATCAGGATCCAGCGACAGGATCCAGCTACAGCCGCACTGACACAGTATAGAGCGTACGCCAGTGAGTACTACACATGCTGCACTGGCACAGTATAGAGCATACGCCAGTAAGTAATACACATGCTACACTGACAGAGTTTAGAGCGTACGCCAGTGAGTAATACACATGCTGCACTGACATAGTATGGAACGTACGCCAGAGAGTATTGCGCATGCTGCACGGACACAGTATGGAGCGTACGCCAGTGAGTAATACGCATGCTACCCTGACACAGTATTGAGCGTACGCCAGTGAGTAATACGCATGCTGCACTGACACAGTATAGAGCGTACGCCTGTGAGTAATACGCATGCTGCACTGACACAGTATAGAACTTACGCCAGTGAGTAATACACATGCTGCACTGACACAGTATAGAGCGTACGCAGTGAGTAATACACATGCTGCACTGACACAGTATAGAGCGTACGCCAGTGAGTATTACGCTTGCTGCACGGACACAGTATAGAGCGTACACCAGTGAATAATACGCATACTGCACTGACACAGTATAGAGCGTACGCCAGTGAGTAATACGCATGCTGCATGAGCGTCAGGTCAGCGGTGAAACTGATTGAAAAAAAAACAAGACCTAAAATTTTATTCTACACTTTTCAGAATTTATATTTTCGCCAGTGCTTGATCTCTTGTTATCTGTCAACAGACAGACGCCATGCCTGATCAATGTCAACCCTACAAGCCCTTTGAAGTCTCAACAATGCTTATAACGTCGCGTTATTTTGTACTTCTGCTGTAAGTGTAACCTTCGCTGCCTTTTACATCGTTTGTTGATTTATCATATTGATTAGAAGTTGATATGGGGAAAACACGATTTGAGAGCGTAAGTGAACTGTACTAGACAAGGTTGACTTATATCCAATGTGTTAGAAAAATATATATACCTACGGGTACATTTAAATGGAGGAATGAGCAGCCTCTGGTTAGTGTCGGCAATACGTACACGAATCATTCGATACTTTTGCATCGTTATCAGTATCGCAAAACACTCTTTAAAATCAATCGTTAATCGGCATCACTAAGAATATTGTTTTCAATGATTCGATAGAAATACGATTATTGATACATTTTATGAAGGCCGATACCTGTGCAAATTAAAAAAGAAGAAGATTATATTATAAATAAAAAAGCCATATACATGAGATATCAACTGCATGCCTTCCCAAAGACTATTTTCAAGATCCAGTTAATATTGCACACTTTTGTGATGTACATTGGCAAGCATTTCTACGCTGGAGTTCAAGTTTGTTCTGCAACTCAGGATAGTAGTCACGTGGTCCAACATGTTGAATTTTAGCGATCGAAATTGTTGATGTTGCCTCTGCTGTCTGCTCGGCAGCTATGCCATAATGAATATATGACTGTAGGCATTGGGCGTCGTTGCGCAATCGCGTTAGAATTAACGGATTGAATGATTGTTTTCGTACAATCCTTCTAGATGAAGCGCGCTCCATTCAGCCACCACACAGCAATCGGTCATCTTGCTTGTTTATCCCAGAGTTTCTTCTTCGAGTGTTCCATATCACGATGTTCGCTACAGTGCACACATCGTTGCCACTGCCACGAGGGAGTTGTCACGGCAACATTCCACAATAATCCACATCAGCTGATCAGCTAGACTGTTCCTTGAAGCCAGAAGGTGTAACAAACTTGAAGCCGGAAGTAGCATAAATTAACAAAATAAGTGTGGAAATTAGGATTTATTCGTTGCTGGAGTATGGTATTATCGCTTCCTCCTCGCGGGTGCTGGGCATTGAAGAAGATTATGTTTGGGAAGGTATTGTGTTCATTTTGTTTTCGTATAGTGTGTAGATGTGATAAAAAAGGGTACGTGGTGTGTCTTTGTTAGTAACAAAATTTAATTTTATGTGTTGGTTCTCGCTGTTGGTTTAGGATGCCAGATTATAATGGTTCATTGTTTATATGATTAGTATCATATAATATGTAGATAGAATATGAATAATTTGGTTTTCACCCTCACTGAAGTATATTATCGTAAGTCTGATACAGTGATAATAGGAATAATTTCGTTTGCACGATCACTTTAGTAGATAAAGTAACTAGTGTAATTATAGACAAATTCCAGGTAATACTTTTTATTGAGAAAATTAAGATTCACATAGACTATATTTTCGGTACTAAATAATTATGGGATTTAATTTGAGTTTAATTTACTCCAATTCGTACATGGGGATAAATTAAAAACTTCGATCAAACAGGTTTTTCTCTTTGATTTTTACCATCGTCGTGTTTAATTTGCTATTCAAAATGTTTTTTCAAACGATTTTTGTTTGGTTTTTCAACATATTGTTTATTATGAAGCAATACCATTGTGTTTCTCCCACTTCGAATTTATATTATTCAGCTTGTTTTTCATATATCAATGATTTTGTTTATATTCACGTTTTCAATCTGTTCAATGGATACACTTAGGATAGTATTCTTATACAATGTCCAATTTACAGTTTCGATTTCATGTCAGAATTTTTGGCATTCTATAATATAGTGTCATGTACTGTGGGGAAGGACATGTGCCTAGTCGGAGGAAGGACAACTGTAAAATGTATATTGTTGGAACCATCTAGTTCAGGATGACGTGGACATCTGGTTTTGGGATGTTTGAAGCGTGACAGTGGTCTTTGATTTTCCCCCATCCCATCTTTTTCTCAACTGCCAATGGTGTTCCCGCTCTGTGTCGTCTCCTAGATTTTTTTCCTCTGTCGTATAAAGTAAAGGGCCAAGGTATTTTCCTTTATCTTGGAAGTATTTCGTTCTAAGATTTTCTAGTAGTTAAATGCATATCATGTTTTTTATGATAACATGATTGTATTATGGTGAGAAAGCGTAAGTCGTAGTGGTTTTAATTTGAAGTGGACCATTTTTTGTGTTTTAATGAACTGCGGTTGCTTACGTATTCATGACGCCGGCCTGGGGATGCTAGTGTTAGTGACGAGACCGTATATTCGTCGTTCTATTTCGTGGGACTTTGCCTAAACCCAAGAAAGTTACACAATACAAAATCTAATGAGTGTCATAGCTAAATGTTAATCCAATACATAAGTGTGTTATCATGAATATATGCAAAGATTTGTAAAAAATGGTTTGGGAGAGAAAATAATTCCCTTCATGTCCTTTTTTATTACAAGTTTGGTCAAACATCACTTTTCTGGATGTTATGAACTATTTTCTGTAATATCTCAATAAATTGCAGTGTTAAAAGACATTTTTCATGCATTCACATGTGTTTGTTTAAATGAGATAAAATTCACTGATTCTGACTTTGCAGCTCGACACTGTCTCTTTTGTTATTTTTATTTGATGAAGTTTCATTTTATTTTTTGAATCTACACCAATTGAATCCTTCACGATCACATTTAAATATAATGTCCACTCCAAAAACTCCGACAATTAGGGTTTTACTTAATTGTATCATAGTTATACGAGTTATATCACGTTTCGTGTCGTTTTAGGTTTATTACAAAACTGGTTTTATTTACTTTCAAGATGTCTCGTGTCATCAGTTTCAATATTTTTCTCCTGTTATCATATGAAATCTCCTAAGTTTA
>SDVV010015498.1:0-14508 GCA_016164225.1 Gammarus roeselii | reverse complement strand
TTCGTTTATATTATCCCGCATATACACTCCACGTACACAAACACCTATGGATATGATTGTATGCAAATGTACGAAAATATCCACACACGTACACATTCGAGTATTTTAAGTGTAAGCAAAACATGTTGATCCACATATATCATTGTATTTTTTTGTAATTCGTAGCGATGGACTGATCATGTATAGAAGGTAATTATTCATATGATACTCAAAGCACTAACTGCTTTTTATGTACTGTAAATAAAATCTTGAACAGGGTATCACAAATTTCTGTAGTTTTAATACTAAGAGAAGTTCGAGAAATGTGTGTGGTGTGTGCCGTGCGGGCGGGTGCAGACGGAAGGGTTGCGAGTGGTGGAACGAGGAAGTCAAACTGGCTGTGGCGCAGAAAAGAAGAGCTTGTGAAGAGTGGTTGCAAGCAAGGTCGGTGTGGCCTATGACAACTATAGGGAGAAGAGGAAGGAGGTAAAGCGAGTGGTGAGGAGAGCTGAAAGGGATGCAGAGGGGTGTGCCAGAATTTTGAGGCGAACATAAAGATGATCTGGAACGAGGTTAAGAGGGTGAGAAAGGGAGAGAGCGGAAAGGAGGAGTCGGTGAGAGATGAATGCGGTCAGTTGTTGACAGGGAGTGGTGATGTACGGAAAAGTTGGGCAGAGTATTTTGATAAATTGCCTAATGTCGAGGATGACAAAAAGGCTGACTTTGTTGCTGTGGGTGGTGGTGCGCATATGCCGATTTTTGGAGAGAGAGTGCATAGTTCAAGGCTCGTTACACAGCAGTATGTTTCTAGCAGCGATTAAGTGAGGGTGTACGTCATGTAGCATTATAATTGTGTTTGTTCATAAGTCTGCTCATTTGTACTATAAGTGATACATTTTCAGAAATAGTACATAGGTCGCGAAAAACAGCTAACAAGTGACAAAATAGTGACTTGTAAGCTGTTTTTTTTGCGACCATTGTACTATATCTGAGAATGCAGCACTTATAGTACAAATTAGCAGACTTATGAACAAACACAATTATCACGGAACATGATATACACCCTCACTCAATCGCTGCTAAAACCATACTGGCGGTGTAGCGAGCATTGAACAATGCACCCTAAAAGAAGGCAACAAAACTTACCCGACGTCTTTATCTCTCATGGAACAAATTTGTCAGCTTTTTGAAAAGTGCTGGCACTACAGATTTCGAGTATGGTGATCGGATTTATTTCCGGGCACTGTACTAGGAAAGAGTTGCAGGCGGTGGACGTGATGGAAGCAGGGAAAGTCATGGCTTGGACTGTGTTGCGACCGAGTGCCTGAAAAGGGGTGGAGTTACGATTGTCGAATGGCTGGTAAGGCTGCCTATTCTGTTTCGTAGTGGGCGTAGTGCCGATTGAGTAGCGCAGTGCTTGCATTGTTCCGATGTACAAGGGTAAAGGAGATAAACATGCTGCAACTCGAGAGGTATAAGTTTGTAATGTGTGGTTGGTAAGTTGTAAGGGCGAGTGTCGATCAAAAGGATTACAGACTGTACGGATGGCGCAATTGGAGAGGAACAGTGTGGCTTTAGGAGTGGCAGAGGGTGTGCCGACCAGATTTTTGCAGTAAGACAAGTCTGTGAGAAGGACCTTGCGGAGCGAAAGGATGTGTTCTAGGCCTCCATGGATTTGGAAAAGGCCTACGACAGGGTTGACAGGAAAGCGTTGTGGAGGGTGTTACGTCCGTATGGGGCGGGCGGCAAACTGTTGAAAGCAGCTCAGAGTTTCTATGTTGAGAGCAGAGCATGTGTCAGAGTGGGCAGCGAGATGAGTGATTGGTTTACAGTGAAAGTGGGTCTGACACTATGCTGCGTTATGTCTCCCTGGCTGTTCAATCTCTACACGGATGGAGTGGTCAGGGAGGTGAACGCAAGTGTATTGGGTCGTGGCTTGGAGCTGCTGGAAACGAATGGGCGGAGTTGGCAGTTGAGCCAGTTACTGTTTGCTCATGATACGGCACTGGTGGCAGATTCCGAGTGAACGTGGGTATAAGTAAAGTAATGAGATGCTCGAGGAATGTCGATGCAAGCGGAATTAGTGTTCTCTTTATTGGAGAGATTGGGACGAATTTCAATGATTTAAGTATCGTGGCTCACATGTGGAGAAGACTAAACTAGTGGAAACTGAAGTAAAGTCACGAGTGAAGGAAGGGTGTAAAGTGTTGGGTGCACTAAAGAGTGTAATGAGCTGTAGGATGTTGGGGATGGAAGCAAAGAGAGGGCTGTATGAGGGTGTAGCTGTCCCAACTTTCCTCTACGGGCCTGTGACTTAGGGGGTGAGAGCAGAAGAGAGAAAAATGTTGAATGTCTTCGAGGTGAATTGTTTGAGGAGCATGGCTGGTTTGGCGCTGAGAGACAGGATCAATAACGACGTGGTGCGAACAAGATCGGGGATGGTGAAAAAGTTAGAGGACAGAGTTGATTCGCGTGTTCTGAGATGGTTCGGGCACATGGTGAGGATGGATGAAGTGAGATAAGTGAAAATAGTGTCGAAGGCAGAGGCGAGTAAACGTAGGCCTGGAGGGAGACCGAAGTTTGAGTGGATGGATGGTGTGAACCGTCGCTAGGAAGGAGTGACTTGAGTGACGCTGCCCTGATGAGCTTTCCCGCTCTTGCCATATCGTTGAAAGACGGGATAGTCGTGGGCGGGGGACCCGGTCATCATGACGCCGCAGGGGTAAACCAGTCATACTGTTCGGCCCTGCTGCCGACACTGACCTCGGACCACATTCATGCCCCAGATGGTGTGTTGCGGGGTCTCCTGGCAGGATCTTTTAGCGCAAAAAAACTAGGTTATGTGAGTGTGAGTGTATGAGAGCAGAGTGAGATTCGCCTGGCATTCGGTAACCCCCCTTTCTGTGGAATTCAGCGTTGTGTCTGTATCTATATCTGTATCTGTAATACCAAGATACATAACACTTTGTGATAAAAAATGTGATGTGTCGAATTTTTAATTACGTTGATTTTTACGTTCTTGAATAGATTTGGAAAAATAACAAATAAGTGTCTTTAAAGTTTAGCTATTGGGGCAACACGAAGCAAAATCAAATAAACTTATATGCTAAGAAGAGAATACGAAAATAAAACAGTAAGGTTCCAATAACCATTGTTTGGTTTTCTTCGAGTACGGAGAAAATTATTTTCAGTGATAAACCACGTAAATTCGAAATGAAAGAAGGAGCAAAGTGGAGGAGAATGCGTCAAAAGAACTTGATTTCGATTGCTGATGTAATTGTTTATTAGAAAACAAAGAAATCTCAGACGAACATAGCATTTGCAATATATCATTTAGGAAAATTACCTCTGTGCTCTATCGACAGAACTCTATCGTAGTTGTTTTACACCAGCCGCAGAACATAGCTTTTCGATATTTGTTTCTTGATTTCTGCTTTCAATTGTTCTATTTTGTCAACTTCTGCCGGCGGGCAAATAGTGTGGTGCGTCTAGCTCGAAAGAAGATACGGTAACGCAGTTGTGATGAAGTGGGTCATTTCTAGTCAAAAGTAGATGTGGTAGTGAAATTGTGATGCAGTGGTGCATTTCTAGTCAAAAATTGATGCGGTAGCGAAATTGGGAATGTCCGCCAGTAGATTGTGGAAACTTTTTGAGCCTGAAACAGGGAACACTTTGACATCAGACTCTTGTTCTTTTGAACTCGCTTTCGATATTATTTTTGTTCCGCTTTGATCGTTGATGGGCCGGTTTACAAGTTGAAACGATACCAATTGAACTTGAGAACTTGTTATAACTTTTGAAAACTCGTATAGCATCACTAAACTGCAGTCTTTCCTGGATGTTGAACCAGCAAAGTTTATTTGGAAGAGGTTTCACGTGGTTACCCATTCTTAAATTCCCATCATGGGATCATGGTATGAACTCAAAATGTATTCTGTGGTGTACACCCTGGTTCAGTTTGATACGGCGGGGTAGTGGCTTCGTGCCGTTATGTTGCGTGCAGCTGAAGATATTTGCTGGCTACGTTGCGAGCATATTGTTGGAACCTCCCTACCCAACCTAACCTAACTTAGGAGCACGTATTTCTAACCCGCAGGGCAACAGTACGTGCTTCTAACCTGCGGGGCACACGTACGTATTATTTTGTGGTACGTAGTTAACCCCACGGGGCAAACGTACGTGTTACTAATTATATATTGACTACCCCATGGTATCCAACTACCCCACCACATCCGCCATGGTATCCAACTATCCCACCATATGCACCATGGTATCCGAAATGACATCGTATCATACAGCGCCATGGGCTATTTTGCGGTGAAGTTCATGGCACTTGAATGATTGAGAGCAATGTTTTATTGCACTCGCTCAGTATGGTATGGCAGTATTGCTTAAATGAGACAAAATCAGGTCATTGATTGTAAGAAGTCTATTCCGTAAGTCGCTTGAATAAGAAAAATGAGTGTAGCGATCAGTTGAAACAAAACTTTTCAACATGAAGCCCAAAGGTCTTGTACTTGGATGGAGCCAACTCCCAGACTATTGATTCTATAAACAAGAGGGATTTATGCATCTATAAAGTCAATAACAAAATTGTCGGATATTCTATGATTATTGGCTTTTGATCCCAGGATAACACGCTTGGTTTTACTAGCATTTGTTTTGAGCTTAAGTGAACAATATCAATCATTTGTGTGCGTAAATGCTATTCCTGCTTTGCTCTTCAGCTCTTTTAATGTATTTGTCGGTCTAACGATAGACAACTGAACATCATTAACTGTTGGAATGATAATCAACAGAAATCTCAAATGAAAAAAATGAAGTGGAAGCCAGCTACAAGAGAGGCAATGGCGTCATTGGCTGTATATACAGAAACTTCCACTATAAATCCAAGAACATCGTGCTTCCGTTATATACTTCACTCGTCAGGCCTTGAATGGAATTTGCAGTACAATTTTGGTCCCCTTACCTAAGAGGGATTTAACATAATGGAACGTGTTCGGCACCGAACAACAACGATCACTCCGCAACTGAGAACTAAGATATGACCGAAAGACTCGTCCTCACTTAAACTGATATCACTTGAAAGAAGATGACTTAGAGGAAAGTTAATAGAAACCTTCAAATACCTAAACGGGCTTACTAGAGCTAGCCGTGAGGGCCTCTTTGACCAAAATTATAACCCAAGGAACAGATATGATGGACAAAAACTGCAGCTAAAACTATTCAGAACAACAGTGACCAAGAACTAGTTTCCAATCAAGATACCAACGATTTGAAACCGTTTACCACATGATGTGGTTAACAGTAACAACGTTAACACCTTTGAAAACCGCCTCGACAAACACTGGGAGACTAATCCACCCCTTCATTAAGAAAATGTGACGTTAGGAATATGCCGCCAAAGTGGCAACAACCATCTTTGGAGCCTTCAGCATCTGGCAGCCTATGAACGATGGGCACCTCATCTAGGGTGGGCCAGTTGTACTGCAAATCCAATTTTGGAATACTGCTAGAATGGACTTATCAGTCCGACTCAGGCATCACTACTACTAATAATGTTATTTTAGGAACTTTCATGAGTGTTCTCCACAATATGTCATTAATAAGCAGAAAGAAAAGAACCGGTCCTGGAATCGCTTTTTTCTTGACCTCCCTCGGAAAATTTACCAGTCTTGGAGAAGAGGTAATCTTCACATCAAACAGGACCGATTGAGATCAATTCCCGAGGTAGCAGCAAGCAGCAAGTTTGGCCGTTCAGTCGCTAATTCTTTTGTAAGATGTTGTGATGTATACTGACATATGCTTTAGAGAGGTCAAAAATTATCTAAGTTTTTATCACACAATTGGTTTATCGGTATAACGACTAAGCTATGTCTTTCTGGAGTTGTATGGTAATCTTCTGGAAACATGATGTAGTTACCTCGCTTTGGAACTGAGCACATCATTCATTCAAAAGACGACGACAAATGGGGATTTGGAATAGAAAACTTTATTGTTCATAAGGTAGAACGACGTTCATTAAGGTGATTAGAGATTAGGGATGTATTGATATAAAAATGAATCCTTGTCTCAGACCCCCTCTCCCAGGATCGAAGCACTCAATGTACGATCCCAACTCTTACATATGCATTGCTAGTAATCAGAAAGGTCTGGAGTGTTTTACAACCGCCCCACCCTCCTCAACGCCTCCTCGTCGACCCAATCGTAAGCATTTTCCAAATCCATGAAGGCCCAGAACATATATTTTGCCTTCGTAAAAAACTGTTGCGAGCAAATATTCGTCCAACTCGACTTCCGGGTAATTACTCCAACCAACAATTTGCATTGTCTTTGATCGTTTTGATGCCTTGTTTATTCAATACGCATACTGTTAGTGGAATTTGAAGAAATGAAACCACCCGTCACTATATAAATTTTGATTTTAAATGTTCACTAGAGATTAAAACTTGCATCACATTGTTGTGTTCAGTTAGTGTTCGTGTATCATTTCATCCCGACTGGGTGCATCTGAAGTGAGATGGTATTTGATTGGTCTACGTCAGACCAAGAATAATAAGACCAACTCGGAGCTCTCCTTTCATCCGTGGCATCCGTGAATGCAACATAACTCAAACCGATGCAATTAGAATACCCCAATGTGCCTTTCAATAACAATTTAATTCAAATTGATGGGTTTATTAGGATTTTTTAATTTAAACAATTCGTATCTAGTCTAAAAGAGCGAACTTACTTTGTCCATTTCCTACTACACACTGTATCATTGTGCTTGTGGAGAAATAATGGCTAACTGTTGACGCATATTGTTGCTAACGCGTTATTGAACAGACCATCTTCTACCGATCTACTATGTTCACTAGAACTCGTTGGCGTGAATCATAGTGAACATTTGAACGAGTATGAATGTAACGTTAATCGCGACATCTGTAAAAAGAGAACATGTGGCATATTACGTTAAATTACGTTCCAAAAGTTCATATTCCCGTTGCACCTTCCTAATGAACAAATCTTCCAACATTTCCAATTATTTTTCATAATATATATTAATAATTGGTGTTAATGAATTTATAAACCGTGCCTAGTAATAATCATAAAATTTTTATTCTAACGCGATTAATTTGTTTTCAAGCACTTTTCACAATTCTCACAGACCAGTCTCACTACGACAATCTGATCTGCTCACTCTCCACCACTGATAAAGCCACACTGTTCGTCGCCGATCGCACCATCTTTGTTACCTATAATCCTGTTCATGTGCCCTCTCCTGTATAAAACCCCACACAAGAACAAATACCTGGTGCGGTCCTGTATTTATTTTCACTGCCTCAGCCTTTTCACTGCGGAGTGTCTACTTGGTAATAAAGGCAATCAAAAAATATAATGATCGATACCATCAAACATAAAAAAAATGGATCAGTCGTAAGAGGCCGTATTGCCGGCCATCCTCGTATATTTTCTAGGTCGATGAGGTTAATTGCGTATGCCTATCTACATCAGATTTCCTTTCATATCAAAACATTGTTGTTGGAAGGATTTTTTTTATGTGTGGTCAATTTTCTCAGCGCCAGTACATCGAATCTTTCAGGTTTGAAATCAAATTATTTCGCCGCACAAAAATATATAATTATTTACAAAATATTCGTTTCTCAAATGTCAAGTATACAAGAGCAGATAACATAAATTACTCTTATTCTATGGAAGTTATTTTTTTGCGTACTGGTATTCAACTAAGGAGTTTTGTAGGACTATTTTGCCTGGCCGGCCAGAGACTGCTCAGAAAACATGCCTGCGCTCGGAAGCATAATTGTGTCTGAATAGCCTTGATTGGGGCCTCGAACACTTCTGAGACACAGAGGCTCGTGCTACAAAAAAGTGTTAAAAGCCGTCCAGCAGCTTCATAACACACCCTTTCAAAAGTCTGAGACGCGGCACCCATTCATATCGAGTTGTTCCATAATACTATTTCGGCTCCTTGATTGCGACCAACTTAAGTCTTTGGTAGAAATCGGGGCTGGCTATGTAGGGTTGGCTATGTAGGGTTGGCTATGTAGGGTTGACTATGTAGGGTTGGCTATCTAGGGTTGGCTACGTAGGGTTGGCTATGTAGGGTTGGCTATGTAGGGTTGACTATGTAGGGTTGACTATGTAGGGTTGGCTATGTAGGGTTGGCTATGTAGGGTTGGCTATGTAGGGTTGATTTCGATATTGCAAAGGGAAATAAAATTTGTATTGTGAAACATAATCTATCTGAAACGTATCGTCAGTAAAAAAAAATTACCTCACTCATAAGGAAAGTAGAATAAAAAAAAATCATATTAATCACTTTACTTCAGAATTGGTCGAAATTTCAGGTCAACTCTTTGTCAGTCCTTATAGCGTCCCTCCTTAGAGCGTCCCTCCTCTATGCATCCCTCTTCAGAGCGTCCCTCCTTATAGCGTCACTTCTCATAGCGTCCCTCCTTATAGCGTACCTCCTTAGAGCGTCCCTCCTTATAGCGTCCCTCCTTAGAGCGTCTCTCCTTATAGCGTCCCTCCTCAGAGCGTCCCTCCTTATAGCGTCCTTCCTAAGAGCGTCCCTCCTTATAGCGTCCCTCCTCAGAGCGTCCCTCCTTATAGCGTTGTCCAACAATTTCGACAAGTTTTTAGTAGATTGATTGGATTAGAGTGTTTTATTTCTTTTAATATAATCCTGTTGCACTTGCAGTAATTTCTACTGACATCAGACATATATGTTCAGCAAGTTTGTGACAGAAGATATGAACACACACAACAACAATAGTCGAAATTTTCCCTTTCATTCGACATTATCACATAAATACAAACAATATATTGATGAGCTACAACTCTTCGCGCTGTAGTAGCAGGAGTTCTATATCATCCTCAACCTGCAGTCGCCTGAGTGACTGTAGATTTTTTATTTTATATGTATGTAATATGTTGCTTTATATTAAAACATCAAGGATTGTTTCAATAAAAGAATAGATGCTCTGCGTCAATAATTTCTTCAGATCGTCAAATAAGTTTTTACTCTAATCCTTTAGAATAAACAGTGTTAGAGAATATCACAAGCCAGCATTATCCGTGTCACATCAATGATCTAAGTAATAAACAATGTTAGAGGACATTACAAGTTAGCATTATCCGTGTCACATCAATGATCTAAGTAATAAACAGAGTCAGAGGATATCACAAGCTAGCATTATCCTTGTCACATCAATGATCTAAGTAATAAACAGTGTTAGAGGATATCACAAGCTAGCATCATCCGTGTCACATCAATGATCTAAGTAATAAACAGTGTTAGAGGATACCACAAGCTAGCATTATCCGTGTCACATCAATGATCCAAGTAATAAACAGTGTTAGAGGATACCACAAGCTAGCATTATCCGTGTCACATCAATGATCTAAGTGATAAACAGTGTTAGAGGATACCACAAGCTAGCATTATCCGTGTCACATCAATGATCTAAGTAATAAACAGTGTTAGAGGATACCACAAGCTAGCATTATCCGTGTCACATCAATGTGTCCTTCAAAAAGACGTAATCAAGTCGATATGCACTCATGTAAAAAATAAACTGACAGCTATCACATCTGATGTGTATAGACATAGACATACAGCCGTTTCCCCCTAGTTAGGAGGGTGGCTAAGTTAGGCAGACACAGAGGGGGGAGGAGCCCAATCTCCCCGCCACAAGACCGCTATGTCCTTGCCGAGGCTCGAACTCGCGACATGCAGCACCAGAGGCTAACACTGCGGTCGGATACGCAAACCACTCGGCCACGGCGGCCTCGCAATGTATCACATCTGATACATTGCGGTAATAATTTTCATAAAACTGAAATGAAAAGTAGTTTCCACATTGAAATGAACAACCTCGTTCGGGAACATGTTGTATTTAATTTAAATTCATCCGCTCCGGACATATTTCATTCTGATGCACGTGTGATCAGTATTTAATTTGCAGTCCTTTCCGAAATCATGTTCACCATTGATTAGCTGGACTGAGAAATAACTAGTTATTTTTCACTGATACTCCTCTGATGAAGGTATTATTTAGAAATCAACATTTTTTTTAGCGATCGTGTACTTCTTGTATGAAGAGATCATAAATGATTCAATGAGTTCACGGTCAATCAATGAAGATTTATGTCGTATATTTCCGCAAGTTTATAATTTCTTTTTCATCCAGGATCAAGACGAACAAAACAAGTACAGTTTGTAGAGCAGAAGATGGCGAGAATCTTCAATTTGAAATCAAAATAAATTTAATTAAAATCATGTGTTATATTTTTGAATAACTCATAAAATATGATCAATGATGTCATATTTTTGTTTACTACTGATAGCTGACAATCAGGGTTACAAGGATGTTTTATGATAGAGGCCCCCCTCCAAAAACATTGTGATTGATTGGTTCCCTAATCCGAAAACATTCATCAACGACAAGAAAGTGCAATATATAAATGAATGTATTCTTTTTTTTTTACATAATAAACATCAATTCTTATTTTATTTAAATCTCATCCAAAAATCTGAATAGTCGACTGCAATTCTGAACAGGTGTGTCTAAAGTGCGTGTACAGGGTAAGGTACCTGTTAAAGAGTCTTGTATAAATCAACATTTAATCATTCAATAAATGTTCGATTACTCTGACACATGCATCGCATTTCTAATTTGTTCTGAAAGCGGTAATGCAAATGCACATCAATCCTCATTTTCATTCAAACAACTCTAGTGGTGTTAATCTGCAATGGGCCTAACCACCCGACTGGCAATATGGCACACAGAGCAACCTGCGTTGTTCGAGTCGTCTGGCTTAGACGTGTCATCATCAATGGAACCATTTGTATTATCAATAACAATAAATTGAACTGCTATGAACATCAGTACCTGTACATACATTCTGCTTTAGGTTTACGGTCACTTGTCCTCGTTAGGTGTTCTGTCGCTCGTTTAGGTTTACGGTCACTTGTCCTCGTTAGATGTTCTGTCGCTTGTTTAGGTTTACGGTCACTTGTCCTCGTTAGGTGTTCTGTCGCTCGTTTAGGTTTGCGGTCACTTGTCCTCGTTAGGTGTTCTGTCGCTCGTTTAGGTTTACGGTCACTTGTCCTCGTTAGATGTTCTGTCGCTCGTTGTTGTGCTCCAAACTGCGGACGAGAAAATCGAGGTATTTTCAATACCTTAATGTCTATCATTGAGAATAGAATTTTAACCGTTGATAAAAATTTCATAAGGCCGTGATGCAGTGGTGATGCAGTGGTGGTGAATATGATGGCGTGCTTGCTAGTTTTGTCTTGATTTGCAATTCAATCCGCCGATTGTAATTTCATGACGCCTAATTGTTCGTTGATTGTGTAGCTGTAGTGCCGATAATTTTTTCACAATAAACTATACATACACAAAACTTTACAATCTTTTGGTATTTAACTGGTATGAAAAGTTCTGAATGTAAATTTTTTGTGGTTTAAACTTATTTTCTAAACTATGTAGACTTTAACAGATGGGCGCACTCTCAATGGCCATCGAATCAATTTCTTGGGTCGCTTCTGCACCTTTGGAAGGGATCCAATAGGGAATTTATATTGCTGTAGATAGTGTACCGATCTATGAACCGTGGCATACCTGTATAAAATTCCATGTGATCATTCAGGTTTTAGATTGGATTGAAATCTAATGTAAATTATTTTTTTTCGTAGAAAGACCAGTTATAATCATTTATATATTATACTTTCTCGTCGTCGGTGAATGTTTTCGGACGAGTGAATCTATCGGTTGCATTGATTTTTGGGCGGGTGCTCTGGTCAGCTTACAATCAATATTCAAGTGGTCCGAATTGTCAGCCTTCAGTCGAAACAAAAATGACATCCACAGATGCTCACACTGTCTGTTAAGTTCACATACTTAGATCTCTTCAATTTGATTCCTATTTTCCTATTGCCTCAATAAACATATTTTATTGCTTGTGCAAATGTTTCATTCGAGTTCAGTTAACTTTTCGTTCGAGTTCAAATGAAATACTCTCGACATTTTCACAACCATCTGACTTTGCTTCATTTGTTCGTCTTGATCCTGAATAAGAGAAGCACATAATCCAGATGAAATTAAAGACTTCAAGCTTCATTGATTGATCGAGGAGTCCTTGATTCATTTGTGGATAATATGTACATTAAGCATATGACTAGTGAAAAGAAGTATCAGTGATTTCTTTTATTTTTTAACAGTTAATCAATGGTAAACACACTTTCGGAAAAGGACTACAAAATTGACCTTTGCTTGCTGCCTTCGAGCTTGGACGGATATACAATTACATTTTCGGATAATTCAAGGTGTGTAGTTGCAATGTTCCTTTTTTATATAAAGTTTAGTCAATTGCATTATACTATATATTGGAGGAGGTGTATCTTGGACTCAAGTAATGAGGCTTGCAGTCCTGCTATGTCTGTCTTTGTAGACTTCGTTATTAGTCATGCTAATGTTATTTAATGAATATGATAGCGCATCAATTCGATCAAAAAATTTCCAATTATTAACTAGCGTGGATTCTTTTAGAACAGTGTTCATGATACGTCTGGTTCTACCTATGCGCGCTTGTTGGGAAAACTTTATTTTCTAATTATTTCCGACGTTGCAGTTTTAAAATAGCTAATAATGTCATTTTCCAAGACCTACATGCCTATTAAACTCGTGGAGGTTCTATTGTTTGTTTGTTGCCTTCATCACCCCTTATTTAGGCGTCACTCATAGTTCACAATTTTTAAATTTAATCTTGAACTTATCATGTACAAATTTATCAACAGATTTCAGTGATCGTAATATGAATTACAGGCAAAACAAGAACCCATGATTTCATACCGGTTCTGGTTCCTGTAGACTTCAGCGCTCCGTTCAGAGAGTATCGCAGAACTTGGTCCATGATTTAGGAGTATATATATGAGGAAATGTGATGATGCTTCAAACAAAAGCCAGGGTCTAGCATGTTATCCACTGCTTCACTACCTCCAAATCATCAATTGTTTATCCATACTTCAGTCACTGTTTGCAGTTTCAGACCTTATTTATAATGAACTTAGTGATTTATACCTATATTCACACCAAATATTGCTATGTTGCTTCCAATAATTTTATTGGTTTCATTTATGATATTCAAGCCCTCTTAGGTTTGTAAAATTTAAATTCATTGAGAAAATATTTTAAAATGAGATACTTCACTCCAACTTTTTCGATTAACAGTCGGCTTTATAAATGCAAATCATATAATCACACAGAATTATCATGACATTTTTGCTATGACAGTTCCGTTAAAAACATATTTGAAGTTCTCCGAAATTATATTAGAATGACAGGTGATATATGTCATACCCGACGTCAAAAACGGAATTGGAAATTAGCACTTTCTCTCTCTCTTGCTTCATAAATATTTTTAATAATAATAAAGTTCTACCAGTGAAGTCATAAAATATGGAAGATAACTCATTATTCTGACATTTGGACCACTTTTACCTGGTTAACGAAATGATTCATAATATAAGTGGATATTTAAAGAATACAGTGAACATTTTTCGAACTGAAATTAAATTTCTGACGGCTTGACATATATTGTCAAGTACGCCTGACATGATAAATAAGTGCAGGGTGTTAACTAAAACTGCATAACATTTGAATCGCACACCTTCTTTCGTATAAAGAGATAGGAAATTGGAGTAAAGATCTTTCGAAACAAAACGATTTCGTTCACTCACTTCACTCACTTCACTCACTTCACTCACTTCACTCACTTCACTCACTTCACTCACTTCACTCACTTCACTCACTTCACTCACTTCACTCACTTCACTCAGTTCACTCACTTCACTCACTTCACTCACTTCACTCACTTCACTCACTTCACTCACTTCACTCACTTCACTCACTTCACTCACTTCACTCACTTCACTCACTTCACTCACTTCACTCACTTCACTCACTTCTGTACGTGGGTAACAGAAAATTAGGTAGGATATTAGAATTTCACGTCGTTTAGACGGGGGTAGACAATTTAAACTAAATCGCAACTGCACAGGTGATGAATAACCCAGGCATTCGGCAGATAGCGGTTCAGCAGGTAACTTATACAACTTAAATATACTTGTCATTAACTTACTATTAAGGGCAGTGAGTTAATGTTATTCTATGAGGACAATATCTATTCGTGCATTAGGTCAACAGGAAAAAACATATCATAGAATTATTGAGCTCCAGGAAAATAGGAAAGGTCAAATCACATTAATTAATCTTAACTGCAGAGTATTTACTTGGTTCAATGTACAACGAAGGCATACGTAGAATCGTATCAAAAATGTTGTACTAAATAGTTTACGTGAAATGCTGCATACGTTCAGAGTGAAACATAGAAGAGTGAAAACATATAAAATCAATTATCCTCGTAATGAAGTAAACTGTATTTGATGATCGGCTTCAAACTGAACCTATTCAGCTTGATGGAATCCTTTTACAATCTACCTGTCAAGTATTTTCATTATAC
>SDVV010015497.1:0-14508 GCA_016164225.1 Gammarus roeselii | reverse complement strand
TAACGATATTAATACAAGCCGGTCAATGAGGACAGGGGCTGGATATCGTCCATGGCATTATAACGATATTAATACAAGCCGGTCAATGAGGACAGGGGCTGGATATCGTCCATGGCATTATAACGATATTAATACTAGCCGGTCAATGATGATAGGGGCTGGATATCGTCCATGGCATTATAACGATATTAATACTAGCCGGTCAATGAGGACAGGGGCTGGATATCGTCCATGGCATTATAACGATATTAATACTAGCCGGTGAATGAGGACAGGGGCTGGATATCGTCCATGGCATTTTAACGATATTAATACTAGCCGGTCAGGGAGGAAAGGGGCTGGAAATGGTCCATGACATTATAACGATATTTATAAAGAAAGATGGAACGGATTTTATTTATGGGTGAACATTGTGAGTTCTTTGTCCAGGTAACCATAATTGATTCAACGTTATCGCGTGGTTCAGGAAACGCTATTCTGACTTTGTGTATTTTTCTTCCAACCAACCACATTATCCGATTTTCCGAAAAAATTTCAACTGCCGACATGATATTGCAAATACCCTCTCTAAATATGTTGATATTGTGATGACCCTAATAATGCATTATTATCAAACCACAAGGCACCGCAAGGGCAGAATGAATCGATGGTTTGAGGGATATTGACATGCAGTTTACACAAGCCAGGGACTTCTGCCTCAAGCGACGTCTTATTATGGAGCTTCCTTTCATGCCTAATTTTATTATTGTTATAAGAATTTGCACGTAAGGGTTATAAAAAACTAAACGTTAGTTTTATCGCAGTCAATAAACACTGGGTTGTCACATTGTTAAGAAGGGCTTGTCCGCTAGAAATACCTCAATACACTTTTTATGAAATGAACTAAAATGAGGCTAGACTTATTGGATCAACGAAAACAATAAACAAATATAAGCGATTACTGTCTGCGAAAACAGTTAGTAGGACAGAAGGAGTTCAAAATTTTAGAAAATCATGCCAGGAGAAAATGTATATCATGGAATGTATAGTATGCAAACTACCAGGGTAAATATGATTCCGGATACCGGATTCTAGACAGCAATCAGCTTTTTAATAGAATCGATTCTCATCGACCGGGAGCAATACTTTTATTTTCAAATGACAATCATTGCTTAGTTTTTGTCTATTTGTTCACTACCCATTAAATCAACGTCTTTTTCCGCTGTCTTTCCAATTCAGCTCGGAGCACCCGCGGGAGCAGAAGTAAACATTTTTTCTCATATCGCTGCTTGTAAAAATAACATACGGAATTGGTCGCAGCACAGGGTTTCATTGTTGAGCGTCCTGTAAAAAACGACAGCCCAAATAAGTGCCATATAAGGAAGGATGTGAGGGCAGCGACCCCTGACAGGTGTGAGACAGGGGGCGACAAGTCAAGACTTTGATCTACAAAGATCCTGATTCAGTTGACCAAGGGATTGGCGGTGTAATCGAGATGGTGGGAGTGATCGAGAGAGAAAATTATGGGACGGTATTAGGATTTTAAACTATTGTTTTTGTAGGGAAAATTGATGTATCGTTATGGTAATGGGATCTATTAAAAATACGATATAAAACGGAAAATGACTCGCGACGACCCTCTTAGGAATCTGATGGGGGGAAGGATTTTTTTATTATGTATTATTTACAGCAATACATGAAAAAAGAAAGCTAAGATTTTACGTCAATTCTTCACTAGAAAGAGACATTACATTCAAGATTCACAGATACTGTTCAGGAACGAAAGCAATACATTTGATTGCATCCGAACTTTTCGGCATCTTCTGCTTAGATTCAGTTCATCAAAGTAAAGAACATCAAAAATTAGAAGAACCGGGCAAATAATGCAATCAATACAATTATCACCCAAAGAGTTTGCTCAGGGCTCGGGATTGTCTGCAATCACTCCAACGATAAATAGTCACAATTGATGTTGAAAAAAGACATATGAAACAAATATCATTTTGCTTATCGAAGAAATTGTTGATGAGGTAAATCTCGCTGACCAGCATGTGGTTAGTTGAGTTAAATTGCTAAAAGTGTGCTCTAAGACCTTTTATATCATACATGAATGATTTTCTGTTCGTACCAAAAAAATAACGACTTCAGCAGGTATAACTTATTACTTTTGAATTTCCGTTGCTAACTGGAATTGCTGGTGATGGTTCATGTTATAATTATATGCTTTCCCGAGTTAGAAGAGGTTCATTCATCCAACAGCGGCTCTATTGTAATAATTGTTCCAAAGCCATGGCATTGTTGTACACTGGGTGCAGAGTAACAATTGTGTTTATCAACGATATTATTGTATGCCCCTTTTACCTTATCGACCCTTATTGATTTCAAATAATAAAATCCTTCATCAGATACAGTTGAACTTCAGGATATCAATAATTTACATAAGGAAACAGTATAAAAGAAAATATTCTAATTCAACATCTCGGCTCCCAACTAATAGGCCTGGTTTTTATTATATTTCCCTTTACTGCTGAAATTATCGATGGTTTTCTTTTATTTAAGGGCCGCTTAAATAAACATAGGAAATTTAAATTCCACCTCGAGAACGAAGAAATCCTCCAATTTAAAGGTGATGGATTACCATGAGTGAATTCTTGTAAAATTCCTATTAAATATTTATTCCACCAATTATTGCTCAACTACATTTGAAACAGGAAGTAGGTAAAGTCAAAAATAATTAATCTATTTGACTGACCATATAAGTGCTAAAATAATTGACCAGTTTCACTCCTCATGGAAAGTGGTCAGATGTGGTATTTAGGGGCTTACATCGAATGTACTCTCATATCATTTCTTCTAAATTTGTGAATGTTGATCTAATTACACTAATCACTTTCGTAAAACAATACTTTGTAAACGAGAGGAAGATTCGAGAGAAAATAACAATGATGGCACTACATTTCTGATAAACAAGAACTCAAATAGCTTGCTCGAGATGGACACTATTACTGTGAAAAATATCAATGTGTGTTTCCGACATGTGGAAGGAACCATTTAACAGCGTGGCACACCAAATATTATTTTCTTCGTTATTACTTCCACGACGAGTAATATTGACATGAATTTTATCAATATATGAACTGAATACACGTCAACGTACTGGAAACACCTCTAAATGACATAAATATTATTAATAACTCAACATAGATCAGAAACGATTAGTCCACCCATGCTACTCTAATTTACTAGTACCAAAAATCAGAACGCTCCCGTGGCCTCCATTCCACGTTCACTCATTTCATAAATTCAGTTGCAAACATTTTTAAATTATCTGCTGAATTGTGCAGTCAACTTAACCATTAGAAGAGATCAAACATGCATTATATAGTCGTATTTTCGATTTCTCAAGAACCAAATTGCTAGTATTAGTGTTCATCCATTGCATTGCATTTCAAAGAATATGGAAGGCTTCACGAGTAACCCACCAATGATTCAATCCTGAAAATATACCTAGGGAAATACATTGAAGAAAAAATGTCACCAAACCAATAACAATACATGAAACAATTTATATTTTATACATGCAATCTCCCGGACATTTTCCAGCTTTGAAAAAGTCTATCTTATTTTTACCATGACATGAATACACCTTCATTTCAAAGCATTGCCCCTCAACACCTCCCACTGTCATGCCCAATTCAGTCATGTTCAAAGAAGTCTCTTATGCTGGCCACGCCCCCTGAAACAAAATTGGAACTAAATAAATCATGTGTCAATGTCCATGCGATCTCTTGGATGTATGTTCCGATATCCTCCACTGCCTCGTTGTTGCAGGGCTTCCCGATAAATTGGAAATACGATTGATTCTACAGTCACTAGAAAAAAAGGGTGCAACGTACAACGACGACGTTGGGCAAGCCGTCGCCGCTCTATGCTGGTCATGACGAAGTTTGATGATCTTCAGCACTCTTGTGTAAATATTTTAATTATTTGAATCAAAATGCTGAAACTAATCCATCAAATTTGGAGTAAACGGTGCAGAGTGCAGTGATTACGAATTGATAGTGACAATTAAACACGATTATGAAAATAGCTTGAAACACGATGCAACCCGAAAGGAATAATAAATCATTCTAGAATAACTATACCTTATTAATTCATGTCTAATATCTCCTTATATCATTGCCTGCTACTTATTAGCGTTCAAACATCAAGAGACAGCTGGACGAAATCAATGTAACATTTGAATGGGAATAAGGACTACTCGAATGAACATTAGTGCTTTAACTCGCATCATCTAAGCTACACTGATAGTACGTCAACGAACAAGTCTACACTATACAAAAATGTGCACACTAAAACCCTTCACACTTCAACACTGCACACTACAACACTTCACATTACACACTGCTCATTACAACACTGCACGCTACAACCTTGCACACTTGACCACAACACTGTTCCCTAAAATTCTGCACACTGCAACCCTGCACACTAGACTACAACACTGCTCACTACGATTTTGAACACTACAACTTGAACACAACAACACTGCACTCCACAACACTGCTCACTACAATGTAAATCAATACAACACTGCGCATTTTATTACAACACACTACAATACTGCAGAATACAGCATTTCGCACTACAACACTCCACAGTTCACCACTTCACAGTTCAACCCTGCAGCTGCAACACTACACACCACAACAGTGTCCACTTTAACACTGCACACAACAACACTGCTGACTGAAAATTTGCTCACCACAACGTTGTCATCATTTAACAGGAGTCGCTAACGTCATTGCTGGCCGACCGGGGCTGCGCCCGTGCGGGTTAAAGCCATGATGTTGACTCCCAAGTGGCGGGGTTGCGCCCATGAGGCTTAAAAACAAGACGTTGACTCCCTAGTGGCTGCCCCGAACGCTGTCCCGTGTCAATCCCTGCAGATCAATAGCCTCCCGCAAAGACAAGGTGCATGGAGTATCAGGTAAAGCGCTGGTAGACGTTCTAGTGCCTCGCTGTCATTGGATTTGACTTACGTCACGACAAACGCTGCCGTCATTATCACGCGTTCAATAAAGGTCCACAAATCTTGCCAGCAAGAAGAAAAACGACAGATGAAAGGTAACCAATTTGCATTACATTGCAGTTATCCAGCGATAAAATTAATTTGTCCTGCTGTTTCTATGAAGTCAGGTTTTGAACACATACAGATGCAGTTGCCACTCAAATCCTCAGTATACATCGGGAAATTGTAATGATATTCCGTAAAACAATCCGTATGCACATGCCCTTCAATACCGCTAACTTGTCACAATAAAATAAAACCTTCCATTTCAACTCTGCCTGGTGTGAAAATAAACTGCGATTCTTGTACCCGTACTTAATGTTTTTGACGCATTTCCTGTATATGTGTATTTCATTAAAATATACATATACTGACGCATTTCATGTATTAAAGTTCTGACACATTTCAAATATTTCATGTATATGTAACTCACAATACGTTTTTCTCGCTTTGAAACACGAAAAATGAAACAAACTTAGAAATTAACTTAAGTAAAAGAGAAAGTCTTTCCACTTTCAGTTTTCCAGCCAAGAAGGTTACTTTAATTTTGAACGGACATCAGATATCTGTTTCTAAGTTGATTATGCTGTCCTAACAGTTTTTTCCCTTTAATATGTGAACATGATAACTAACTTTTTCCCATCCTGAGTGGTAACTTAGAATAAAAACTGAACGCTGATAAATGAGAATTTTAAGTACCCCAAACAATGCATTATATTTTCATGCATTAAATCGTTCAGCCTGATGCAACAATTAGCATACGGAAGTCACCTATAACTAGGCCTCAGTCACGCAGTCGACAATAAATGTGATATCCATTAAGCCCACCACTGTGATCAATTTGGTCGACGTATTTACTTGGTCTCCATACCGGCTGAACGGAGACTGTCATTTGGCGTGTACGTGGGCGGATAAGAGAGAACTATCGTACCGAAGGGGCAAGTGAAGGGAATCGTGTGGCCGCCATCAATAAGTATTACTGACTGCGAGAACATCAACGTTGAGTGCTTAGTAGAAAGTGGTATTGTTGCCGGACACATTTATTAGGATATCACTTTGGTCTATAGTTCAAATGGAAGAGGACTGGAATCCAGGACAGGCCGATGACCATTTAGCGTAAACGTTGCACAGGATGCTTAGCAGAGGATTTTGTTAATGGATTAAGGCTTCGACTTTTCCAAAAATGTAAGCCAAAAAATGGTGTTGAAAAGACGTTGACCTCCAAGCATCGAAACTTATTGTAAAAATTCAAACAGGATACGTGAATCTCCAATTTCGTCGCAGATTATGTTTATCATTCGGAAAAGTTTTTTTAAAATAAATTTTAATAACTATTGGAACTGAACGTTACCATCACAGCATTTTTTTTAGAGCAAGGTCCGAAACTGTTCGCACATTTTCCACATCCGACTCCAACGTTGCAGACAAAGGATGCCGGGCCTGATCGACCATCCGTCTGCACGAACATGAAGTCGTTGACTGTGATGCAAACCCCCTGAGTACAAAGCGCTTTTGATGCTGCTCTAGAAATGCATATCAACTTTGCAAGGCAAACGAAACCAAGGAAGCCTCCCAAGCTACTAATGCCATACATTCAAATGGAATATCAAATCAGCGTGTGATGTAGAGCCACATTGGTTGTATCCGTTTACTAGAGGGAATTTTCTTCACGAATTTGTCAAGCAAAACCACCTTCTGCAATAACAGAAGCCGATTTTACTTGTCGCTGTGGGTCAACGTTTCAGAACTTGTGTCATACGATTCTTCAAATACTCAACACCAAGCAAGAAGGATCAACACCATCATGTGGTTTCAGATTATACTCAAACGTAGCAGTTGCATTCGGTGTTGTCGCTGTGCATAGTACGTGCAATTATTGTGGTACAGCCATCAGCAACAGTGCAGTGGTATATTGAAGAATCATTGTTCACTCACCACGTCGATTTTAATTATGTTTCAATTCGTTGAAATTATTCAATGTCAGTGTAATTAGAGTTTGTATGATCACATCCGGTTGTGTGTGCGAATTATGTGTGAATTGTGGCATTGTCAAACTTCTATTGAAGTATGACTTGATCCAGAATGTCATTGTACAGTGCCAGACTCACTGACTATGCACAAATTAGTAGACTGTGTTCTTAACAAATAATCTTTGTGTTGGAAAACCTTTCAACATAATTTTCTTCACCTCACGTTATTGTGCTTTGACAATCATACGAGCTTTGTGAACCAAAGGTCAATGAATGAGTAACCAGTGTTGCAGTGTGGTGCACACTACAACACTGGTTACACGTTGTAACGTGTAGCCAGGGTTTCCGGCCAGGCTACACGTTACTGACTGGTAACACGTTATAACGTGTAGCCAGTGGTGCAGGGCTTGGCACACTGCAACACTGGTAACACGCTACAACGTCCAACCATTGTTGCGGTGTTGCAGGGCTGTGCACACTGCATCACTGGTTGCTCGTTGAAGCGTTGGAAACATTGCAACCCTGGTTATCTGTCATAACGTGAAGCCCGTGTTGCAGTTTACAAGTGTGTTTACAAATGTAGGAAGACAACAACAGACCTATTGGCTCAAACTATGTTGCCTTTTGATGGCAAGAGGATTAGTTCTGAAGTAGAACGTCCAGGAGAGTTTCATGTGCCTTTTCTGTTTTTAAAACTTCAAGAAAGGGAACGGTTTAGCTATTTATCGGCGATTTAAGTAGAACTTGTCGAGCGGCGACTGAAATGCTTCGATTGTATTGCTGTTTACAACCTACTCTGGAAGTTCGTTCCAGTCTTTGACAACTCTACATATACGTGAAGAAACTGCGCGCGATGTCGAGTGAGAAACGTTTCCCATCGATTTTGAATTCATTGTTCCTAGTCACTCCGTTCGTATCTAGAGTGAAAAGGCTCGCTGGGTCGACGTTTTCTTTGCCTTTCGTGTTGGGCACACTGCAACACTGGTTACACGGCTAGACACACTTCATCACTGGTTACACGTTACAACGTGTAACGTGTAGCCTGTGTTGCAAGGCTGGACACATCACAATACTGGTTACACGGTACAATGTGTAAGCAGATTTTCAGGGTCGGCAACACTGCAGTCTTGGTTACACGCTATACGTTGAGCCTGTGTCGGACTTGATTCACTCTTTCATTATTTCATCCCATTTTCACTGACGAATTTTCCGAAAGTGATTGGGAAAATATCAAGACGCAACCCTTTGCCCGGATGGCGTGTAACGAAGTAACCTTTATTGACGTATTTCCTGAACCTCCCAATCGAAGCCTATTTTAAATGGGACCCTGTATTAACGTTGGGGATCATCCACCCTTTATCTACTGAACATAAGTCAGAAGGAGGCTCTTTCCGGAATATGTCACAAACAAAAAGCTATGAAAGTAAATTTTAAGATCACATTAGAAACCCACAATATACTGATGACATAAATTCTAACTATTTGACACAGGACTATTCAAAATAAACTTGGTTAGAGTTTGATCAATATACAATCGTTCATTTAGACAGACCGCGAACACAGTCGCTACCACGCTATCCTAGAAAGGTTCACAATTTGAGTCGGACTCTTACCAAAGGAAAATAGTTCAAAAGTCGAATAACTGCATCAACGTCCCATATCTCAAAACGAGAGTTCCTTGATTTAATCGCGCTATTTGAATAATTTATAGACTTGAGACAGTAAATGAACTAATGGTTCAACTGTAATACAGAAAAGGTTATTATCCCTCTGAATTTTGATATCTGTCTAGCTTCTCTCATAAACTGGTGCAAGGTGATATACTAATGTTCAGTCAACACTCTGTTCATACTAAGTAAATACTAAGCGATGGTTAACTAGAGTGTTTCACCTTGGAAAAACTGCTCGGTACTATAACTTGGCTTCAAAAATACCTCCCAAATTGATGGCACAAGTCTTCATCTATGGTGGAAAAAATCGACAGCTCGCCTGATTCCTTTTTTTTTTGCATCAAGCAGCTTCATCAAGGACTCTCATGTGGTCGGGATTCTTCTTTGGCTTTTAAAGAAAAACTTCTCTATCGGTCTCACCCAGGACACTAGCGTCCAATAGCTAAAATCCGGGCTTTGGACAGTCTACACGAGGGTTGATTACTCGGTTTGAAAATTTGCGATCGAGCATGTACAAACATGCCCTCGAACAATGTAATGTGGCTCCATCATATTGAAAACAACACTGCTGGCCTGTCGAAGTTGCTCTCACCTCAGACCAAAAAGTATTCATCAGTGGATCAAGATTAGTTTGTCAATTCACTGACACTTTAGCTTCAAACCAATGGATTGGCATAACTCATCAGTTGATGCTGCCAGCCTGAAACATCATTCTATCTTTTCCTTGCTTCTCATAATCATCTGGTTGAATCGACGCTCCAGATCCATGGATTTTGATGAATATTATTTGGTTACACTACAAATCACTTTTCATCAGAGAAAATGATTTTATGTGCCTCATGTTTGAATCTGATACCCAGGAACAAATCGACAACAGTTTAGTTTTGTGAGTTTCAATAATCTCTCGGCACTTGTTCGTCTGGGTTTTCAGTGACGACGAAGAATTTTATTAGTACACATGATGAAGCATAGTATTCTTGCAACTGGTTGAATGAAGAGAATAGGATGATCCTTAATGTATTTATTAACGAGTTGATTTGTTTCTGCCGCTGTCAGGAAAGTCTTGCGTCCATGGGCAGCACCTCTGAAAAAAAAATCTTTAAAGTTTTAATGAGGTGATTGAAAAATGTGGCTTCTCTATTTCCTCTGATGTTAAATCTCTGCACGAATTTTCGTTTCAAAGCAGTCGGGGAGGAAGTCTTTCTGTATTAGAGAATGGATGAATCTGTTTATTTTTTTTCACCGGTGACCATTACTAAACAGTAAGACGATATTTCTTGATTTATTATCCGGGCGTGTAATGTCGCAGAACATTTAATTTGTATATGATGATAAACAGCGGTTAGTCACATAATGTCCAGTATCATACATACGATTGCTTATAAAGTGTACAATTATCTCGCACTTAATTCTATTTCACAATATACTCTTCACTGTCAGTTTCAGATGCTTTAAAATCATCAAACCTTGTCACTTTTGGATCCACGGCGATGAGTGAGACGAAATTGAAAGGCAGGGGTGAATACGAGTTTGGTGTAGCATGTGGAAGGAATTCGGCCGTGGAGGAAGAGTGACTATGGAAAGTTGTATGTGGTGTTGTTACTGATTGATTGGTTGGGTAACAACCTTACAGAGTTGCATTAAGAGTCTTCTAGATTGAGGTGACAACAGTTAAGTAAAGAATCAAATGAAGAAGGTTTGTTCATGCCGATGCCCAGTTCGTCTCATCAATGACTTATTCAAGAAAAATCGACGATAACCCAGACAAGGTACCGCAGATCAACCGGACATAATCCTGACGTACAGTAGTGGGTTATCTCGAGGATATCCGAATTGTAACGGATCTGGATTATCAATGATCTCCCAGAATGCGTTCAAGAAAATTTATCTGGCTTCCGGAAATAGTTCGTCATCGCCCCGTACTTAAACGACACAAAGCAATGAAATATCTTTATCTGTCACTACTGAATTAATGATGATAACCTATTGGTTGTTCGAACAGACTACCAGGTTTGCCGGTGAAGTTTGTCGCTCGAACTTGTAAATCCAGTTCTGCGACGCCCAAAGCTGATTTATCTAAAATTTAAATTGATTCGAGGTAAACGAGTCTGGGAGAAGTACCTTGCATAGAGAAATAGGGAAAGAGGCCTACGATAGGTTCGACAGGTAGGTCTTTTAAAAGTGGTTGTGTTTCTATGATTTTTGTTATCAAAATATTATTTGATATAGCAGAGGATTTCCGGCTTTCAAGTAGGCTTTAACCAACAACCATCAGCTCGCCATGGAATTCTATTGCGACAGAAGGCCGACACTCTGCACATTCGGCAATCAAAATATTATGAAAAAAATCAGATACCAGCACTATGGGAAAGAAATTGATTAAATGCGGACCAGAGTCTTGATGTTGACAGCAGAGCAAATGTCAGAGTTGAGAGCGAGGTGATCGCTTGGTTTCAAGTGAAAGTGGGACTGTGACATGGATACGTTATTTTTCCCATATTATTCAAACTCTCGTGGATGCAGCGGGTCGCTATCCCTGGCGCTAAATTCTTTTATAGCTAACGTCAGATCAGCCTCTTTCATCTCCGCCAACTGCCTTATCAGCCACAAGTTGTTTCGACTACCTTCCTACGGTACATTTTTTTAACAACGAACATTCATAGCGCTACTCAGTCACACCAGCCACTGTCAGATCTGCCAGTGACATTCTGGTTAAACTCTGTTTCAGCCCACGTCAGAATCAGCGACGAGGCGTACCATTTTACTGGTTATCACTTTAATGGAACTTTTCCTACCCAACCTAACCTAACCTAGGATACGTGTTTCTAACCCGCGGGGCAAAAGTACGTATTTTTAACCCGCGGGGCAAACATACGTATTTTTCTAGGGTACGTAATGCGGGTTGTTTGCGTTTTTTGTATTAAAGTTTCATTAAAGTGATAACCGGCATGTCGGTACGCCTGTTTAGGTATAAAGACAGTGGCAGATATGACAGTGGCAGATTTTGAATTGGCGTAAATTGCGTGTGGGCTGAAACATCTTTTAAGTCGAAAGCACGTGGGATGAAAGATTTTTAGCGGTTATGACAGTGTCCGGCCATGACAGTGAGGTGAAGTGAAGTGGCGATAGTGCTCGTGTGCGGAAATAATTTTTAGCGCGAACGCTGGGCTCCCGATGCAGCGGACCCACAGAAGAACGCGCGTTGTTTAGGTCAATTTTAAAGTTAGGAGATAATGATTGGGTCGGTAGTTCAGTTGGGTACTTTTTGTTAATGATATGGCACTGGTGGCTGTGGTTCAGGTTAGTGGAGGAGTTTGGTAGATTGTAAGGGAGAAGAAAGTTGCAAGTTAATATGTGTACAAGTAAAGTAATGATAAATTTGAAGAGTTATTGGAGCAAGTTCAGACTTTTAAGTACCAGCTCTCCCATGTGGGGGGGTTATTTGAGAGGATAACGCAGTAGCAATGAAGATGTAATGTTATCAAGAGGAAATGTTTGAGATTTATGGCTGGAGTGACTCTGAGGAATATGATAAATAAATTGAATTATGTCGGTGAGGCAGTTTGAGGTCAGACTAATTTCATTTGATCTTAGGGGGTTCGTAACACAGATGGATGATGAGAGATTGGATGATGCGAGATTGGTGAAAGGATGACAAAGCGGAAATGAGTTAGATTAGGCCGCCTAGAATTATACTGAAATTTGAGAAATAAATAGCGAGAAGCAGGCGTTAGTTGGGAGAGACAACAGTTAGAAAGTAGCTAAATAATATGCATTGGATGGTCGAGAGTAGTGAATAATTGTGATCTGATGAGTTTTGACTCGGCCCTGATGAGTTTTCTCTCCTATGGCGTCTCGTCGAGAAATGGGGTAGATGTGGTCGTAGGGTAAACAAGTAAAATTCTCCGGAGTCTGTTGCTGAAACTGATCCCCATCTCACTCATCACCCGACGTATGCGCTGTCTCGTCTTGGTCGGACCCTCTTCCTGCAATGAGCTAAGTTTTGTTATGTGTGTGATCGCGTGGATGGAGAATGAGCGGCGAAGGGCCGGCGGAATCTCCCCTACGGCCTTGCGTGTGTATCTTTTTTTGGTGCTTAGTGAGAAATGGAATTGCCTCTGCAAAAATTTGCATATCTGAGCTTTCCCATTACAGGACCGTCAGACGGTTATCAAAGGGTCTTCACCAATTGGTATTAGGATACATTTCCTAATTTAAAGCCACAACGGATGGTAGGAAGGATTTTTTTCAATAACTATCGCATAATATCTCTTCATGCATACATTTTTGATGTTTAAATTTTAAGGTACACTCGGCATCACCTAGACATGATTTTTCTCTCGAGAGAACTCAATAATTTTTCAGTGTCATGACCAAAAAGCTATTCGCGTCTAAGTTTCACGGAATCATTAAGAAGATTATCTCCCTGATTCTGTCGTCAGCCTTCCTCAATCTTCTTTTTAAGTTTGCGCACTATCAATCAAGAAGAAACTTCTCTGTATTTCCGAATTTCTGAAAGTTGTCAAAGAAAAGTTACCTGCCAATCATCGAAAGCGAGGCGGCATGAATTGCTCGCGGAAAAAAGTTATGAGTGTTGAAAAAATACGTATAATGATGTGTTTCCCGGTTCGTGTGACTGGGTAATTAAACAGTGGTACGAAGAAAGTTGTGCATCATTACAAATTAGAGTTAATGATAATTTGTGAAATGCCTGTAATTTGGAAATGATATGACAGATGGTCCGAATGGATGGTTTATATTGACGATGGTCTGATGATGTGCTATCTATGCCGGGTTATAGAGGAGTTGTGATAGTCGTCAGTTTATCCCTCACAAGCCGTTTTTTTTTATGACTCTATCACATATCATCATCGAAAAAAGCAGCAATTTGACACCTTCTTCTGGTAAATATAAATTAGTGCATATCATTGAGAAAGTTGACCGAAAATAAATCTGCAATATCGATACGGTGACTTTGAATTATCGAAAACCTTTTTATAATTGGGAAGAAATCTATAATATGAAACCAAGACTCGATCGCCATGTCCTATTAATAAGAATTCAGAGCGGTTTCATGTCGACCATTAAACTAAACCAATGATCTGATTCAGGATTAATGTACATTGAATTATTTAATTTAGACCATATCTGATACAGGAGAGCACAAATTAATGTTTTATTATGCTCAAGGGGGTGGAAAGAATTTTGCAATCATTATATCCCATTCTGATATTCCTATTATCTTAATGTAATTTTTATTATTATGACATCGTGGAATAATTAGTTCGTGCAATTGGTATTCGAAAATATTGGTTTAAACAAAATTCAACGTTCACACTCTAGAAATCGGTCTGTTCGCCTTGATTCCAGTGAATGATGAGAATCCCAGGCGACGAAGGTTCACAACTTTAAAGAACTACTTATGCAAATGAACGTGACTGGCTTTGTGTGGTATTTCTGATATCAGTGATGATACCGAGTCAACATCAATGTTCTTTTGCAACTACCGCTTTCTGGACACAGTATCTGGAGATAACGGATGAATTCTTCATCAAATTCATACTTTGGCCCATTTCATACTGTGGTTGGCTAAATTCTGCAACGTGAGGAAAAAAAATGAGTCCTTAGTGTAAATTTAATCTGATCCTATTGAATGACTAGACTAACACGACCCCCTCTGTTAACACTGTATTGTAGCACATTTAACGCGCACCCTATGCTAGAGGGAAGCCACCACCCATATAAGAGGATAAACTTTTATTTCACGAAGACACCACTGGAACAAAATGTGGTACGAACGATAAAGTATTGCACATAT
>SDVV010015496.1:0-14508 GCA_016164225.1 Gammarus roeselii | reverse complement strand
GCCCATTTGTTTTGTGCCTTGTACAAGTTCAATTCATTAATCAATTCATGAGGCAAATGAACTGCTTTCTTATTCACTCCCTTCCTATTCTCTTGTTGCCAATTTGAAAAATGTTGTATCTAAGATTGAAGAGCCATTGTAGCTGAGGCTCAACCTTGAAAATAATTCGATACTAATATATGTATGCAAAATGGTACCATGCAATTGTAAGTACCTCATAAAACTAGTAACCAGAAAACTAGTGACTTGAAAGCTGACTAAGATACCCATAAATTGGTGACTTATTAACACGAAAATCTAAAAAATTAATAATCATCCATCCACCCCATAGGAAAGCCGGAAGCAATACGTTATTGCTCTGATGTCCTGTTGAGTGTTGCTCAACTTGCCTCTTCATATTGATTTGATCCTCAGTTCCACCAGAGCCTCAACGCGAGTCATAATAGGCTCCCCCGTAGGGCTCGATGATCATATTAGGCTCCCCCGTAGGGCTCGAGAAAAAAAACGTTTCTAACGTTAGAAAAATTTGAAAAATCCAGCAATGTCAGACTCACGCTGGTGCGCATAATAAAAACGCCTAATCGAAACGGACCCCCGCTTCCAATCATTTAGAACTTCATTAGTAATATGTACGCACGCTAGTGCGCACAGGTATCATCTTTGGGGCTGGTACAAGGTTAACGGCTACACGGAAAAAGTCAGCTTCGACAGCATCGCAACACAATGTTTACAGCTACGTGGTCTAGTTAAGTAGAGGAACAATTTAGTTTTTCAGGTAAGATAGAGACTCAGACAAAACGAATCCCCGCCTCCAACCACTCAAACTCCAGGAGTAATATGTACGCGCGCCAGTGCGCGCTGATAGTATCGTCGAAATTGGTTCAAGGTCCATGGTTTCACGGATTAGATCAACTCCAACCGCAACGCGTCACAAGGTTTGTAGCTACGCAGTCCAGGTCAACCCCAGGAACTACATATGGTCCGTGCACGCGCGAGCGAGCACAGACTAAGAAAAGACACCTATTCACAAAATAACAAACAAAAACTCTAGCACAAATTCACTAGCATTGTTATACAAGACAAAATTGTGGATCGTGAAGAAAGTAAGAGCAGGTTTGTCAGAGGGAGAAAAACTGCTCGGATTATTGATTTCGCACTTATTGTCTAAGGGGATAGGGTGGAGGAGGGATAGGTCCCTTGGGCCATAATAGAGCCCGACAAATACAGGAGGGTAACCCAAGTCCCCCGGGTCTTTCCGAGTTCCCCGGGTCCCACGAGACCCCTCGTCTCAGCTCATCTCGGCTTGTCCAGAGTCATTTCGGCCAGTCTCGGCTCGTCGCGACCAACTCGACTCGCCTCGATATGTTTCGACTGATCTCGACGCACCTCGACCAGCCTCGACGCGGCTCTCCCCCTCAGCGCTGGTAATCATATGGACTGTAATAACACAAATTTTCACTCAAGCATTTTAAGGTGGGAGTGGGGTGGCAGAGGTGTCTCGGGTCCCATAAGAGCCCGACGAATCCTGGAGGGTAACCCAAGGCCCCGGGTCCTGGAGCTCCTGGGGCCTCTCGCCTCAGCTCATCTCGGCTTGTCTCAGATCATTTTGGTCAGTCTCGGCTCGTCGCGACCAAATCAACTCGCCTCAACATGTTTCGACTGATCTCGACGCACCTCGACCAGCCTCGACGCGACCCCTGCCCTCTGAGCCAGTAGTCCGCGGACTGTATTATTTAATTGTTCGACTCAAGCATTTCACATACATACATTTTTCTGTGTATGGGTTTTGCAGCGTGGGGAGCAGGAAGCAGGGGTCCTAGGGTTCAGAGGGGCCTCGAACGGGTTCTAAAGTTTTACGAAGGGGTCCCAATGGGTCTCAAGGGTGTCTCAAAGGGCCAGGAAGGGTCCAAGTGGGTCCCCCCCCCCAGTATTCCTGGTCTATCAAGTCACCCGCAATCCCGAAACCCCCGGGCCCCTCGAGTCCCGCGGTACCCACGAGTACCCCCCATTCCCGGGTCACCTAGTCTCAACCAGCCTCGGTTCGTCACGACTCGTCGCCTAGCCAGTCGACTCGTCTCCACTCGGCTCAACCTGCCTCGACTCGCCTCGTCCTTTCCACTCACAGTACCATTCAAGACTTTCACTCTTTAAGATCAACATCAACATTATTTCACCATTTAGCCATCAAAACGACTTGCTGTGCTCAGGCATTTATAAGGCGCCCGGGAGAGCGCAAATTCTCCCACCGTAGGTTGAACCAGACTGACTAACACACCGCACAATCCAGCTAGGGCCCCTGCGGGCGTCTAACGATACATAATTATATAACTAATCCAAAACTGATCACCATGAAAAAAGGACACAGATAAATAATAGAGCCCACGCAATAAGAAATACTAAAATACTAAAATAAAGTGTTAATGATCTATAAAATGAATAGTCATCCATCCCCTCCTATCACTTCATAATATATCCGCTTGTGTACTGATGTAAGGAGAGAGCACTAGCGGTGCAGTTGTGGATCCTCCGCATATCATTTTTAATGTGTTCATTTGTAGGACTATGTTACTGTTACTCTAAAGTGTATACTTGTGAACGAACATTTGAATCTATTTATTAGGATAGATTTTAATCCGTTTCCTGCTATACCTTCAAGTTAGCTTAGAGGAAAAAACAGCAGGATCAACTAATCTTATGATGGGCAGCAAGAGCTGTTCTAAGCTGGGTGCAGCAAGAGCTGTTCTAAGCTGGGTGCAGTAAGGGCTGTTCCAAGCTGGGTGCAGTAAGAGCTGTTCTAAGCTGGGTGCAGCAAAAACTGTTCTAAGCTGGGTGCAGGCCTATTTTAAGAACATTAATCCGTTCATCTTCGAATAATTGCGTTCTCAATAAATGCCAATAAATTAACAGAAGGAGTAAACAAAACACACACAAACTATTCTCTGTTTTATTAACAAATGTTGTACTAATATGACTTACCGATAGCGTGTTAGTGAAGCGAATAATAAGTACAAACGAGGAGAATAAATATTTACAATATGTTGAGGATGATGGCGACTAACGATGAAATCTAAGATGAAGGCACAGGTATTTCTCCAGCAGAAACTATTCAACGTTTTCTCTTGTCACTTAAATAAAAAAGCAATGAGAACAGTCTCGTTGCAAATCATATATGAAAAAAATATACGATACATATCGTCACAGTCCATTCAAACATTTGTGAAGAACTAAAAGAGTAGGTGACTCTTTCAGACAAGCTCGATCGTTAGCTGTGACCATTTCAAGGCACAGGCATTATTCTAGCTGTTGCCGTGACCTCTAAAAAGTACAGGCATTATGCTAGCTGTTGCCGTGACCTTTAAAAGGCACAGGTATTATGCTAGCTGTTGCCGTGACCTTTAAAAGGTACAGGCATTAGCACAGCTGTTGTCGTGACCATTAAAAGGTACGGGCATTATGCTAGCTGTTGCCGTGACCTTTAAAAGGTACAGGCATAAGCACAGCTGTTGCCGTGACCTTTAAAAGGTACAGGCATAAGCACAGCTGTTGTCGTGACCTTTAAAAGGTACAGGTACTAGCACTGCTGTTGCCGCGTCTGGTTACAGAGTGAAAACGAGCAATAGTAAAAGCAGAGTGAAACGATTAGGTTTCCAATCCTATTCCTGGCATTGGTTACTTCCACTCACTATTGAGACAACACAAGAGCTCTGTTCATGGCTCTACACCTTGAGAAGTTTGTGGCTGGACGGCACCCAGAAGCGACGACAGGCTGGTCTTACAACACTGTGCCAAGGAGGCGTGGTCTCCTTCCAGAAATGGTTCACCAATTGCTCATGACAGTTCCCTTAACATTAATAGTCGATTTACAACATGAGCTGACTTACTGCGTGAGTTCATTTCTAACATGTTTCTTGTTTTCGATGTCACAATAAATACGAAAGATATAAACTATACACGGAAGACTTACTCGAATAAATTTTTTTAGATTTTTAAATTAACAAACTGCAGCGTGTGACTTCCCGTCAAAGAGCACAACCACATCTGAACTCATTCGTTACGAAGTGAACAGTCTTGGTGTGTTACACTGATACAAGTTTGACCTAACAGCATGCGTAATGGCTCAGACACATAAATAACTAGATCAACATAAACTGTGGTAGGATTATGTTATGTTTCGTAGTAGTAGTAGTTGCTTCCATTTTCCAACGGAGGATGCTATATTTTATATTAGATTGCGGGGTCCATCTTCACAGGTTCTCTGATGCGAACCCTTGCAAACCTCTCCGCAGAGCGCGTAGATCATCAATTTTGAAAGGCTCGCACTCTAGCGTGTTTGGAGACAATAACTTTCTCGAAACTAAATTTAATTGGGCTTTATTCATTGCAGCATACATGCACGCTGGTGCATACAGGGATAATACTTTATCAAAAGCAAAGGATTTCAATGAAAGCTGCCTAAACAGATCCTTGTGGTAGTAGTTGCTTCTGTTTTCCACCGGAGTCCCAACGCGAAGTTAATGCCAACTCCCCCGTAGGGCGATTGAACAGTGGCAGAGTAGGTGTGGCGTAGATTACGTGTAGGTTCAAGATACAGAGCTGCGGAATTGTTAACTAAATTTCCGGTATTGAATCCTGTAGAGAAAACATTTGGACATCGCAAGAAAACGTCTAATGCAGTATAATATCATCACATTGACCATGATTCAAGAAGTTTGGGAGTCACCTTCAACAAGGAGAGCGTCTTTCGTCTTCGCCTCCCCAGAGCGAAATCTTCATGAAGATCGAATGTTTCTATAGAGACGGTAAATGAGTTTTCAGAAAAATCCGTAATCTAGAACACATCGATGGTGAGAACGAAGGCTTGAACAGCATTTTATCAACCCGGATGAGTTTAATCAAGAAGCTCTCGTCAGTCGGAGAAACTTTGTAGGAACTTCATTCAACAAATCTCCCGTAACAACTCCGCCCGGCCGCGGCCATCCTGCAAACAGGCGTGCAGTGTTCGACCTAACCATGTAGGGCGGCAGATTGCAGTGTTCGACCTAATCATGTAGGGCGACAGATTGCCGTGTTCGACCTAACCATGTAGGGCGGCAGATTGCAGTGTTCGACCTAACCATGTAGGGCGGCAGATTGCAGTGTTCGACCTAATCATGTAGGGCGGCAGATTGCAGTGTTCGACCTAACCATGTAGGGCGGCAGATTGCAGTGTTCGACCTAATCATGTAGGGCGACAGATTGCAGTGTTCGACCTAATCATGTAGGGCGGCAGATTGCAGTGTTCGACCTAATCATGAAGGGCGGCAGATTGCAGTGTTCGACCTAATCATGTAGGGCGGCAGATTGCAGTATTCGACCTAATCATGAAGGGCAGATTGTTCTGTCCTCCAGCGCAGCCAGAAAGCAAGCCTCTCCAATCGAAGATATTATGAAGTTCAATTAGCTATTCTAGGCAACATTTCCCGGTAAAGTCATGAACGAGTGGTAATGAATTACCCCCCCCCCAACTTTTCATCACTCATGGTTCAGAGTTGATACCTGTTGGATTATTGGAGCAATTTTGGAGCACCTTCATGTAGGTCATTGCCTTCCTTATTTTGATATCGTAGCCCGGCGGGTACGCCAATAAGACATGGTCACAAGCTATTAACGTCGTCCATCATCGATGATAATTCCATGAGAATGACTGCATACCTCCTAATTACTGGTGGGTAGCGATGATGGCTTCCAGGAGGATCATAACCTTCCGTCCTGCCAATCTATCTTCCAAATAGTCAGCTGGTCGCTACAGAGAGGGACCCAATCTGAACATACCTAAAGTAATCCATCACAATGTGTACCGTTTACATTCACTAACTTGAGAGATAGAAAAGTTACTAATCAATTCAAGAACAGTCCACAATAAGACGAATAGCCTTCGTTACCAAACGACGGGTGGATCAATGATTGTAAAATCGTCAATAATAGATATGGCAGAAAATACTAGAATATGGACGGAATAACTTATTGGTAAGTACATCACACATGAGCAGCCCAGTTCAAGTTCGCACATAGCAAATGCTATGTGCGGCTGCAAATTCAACCACTGCTACCAGCTGCAAACGCAGCCGCTGCTACCAGCTGCAAATGCTGAAAGCGAATAGCTCTTTGCAAATACCTTTTAATATTGGAAGAACTGAAAGGTGGCACATGGCGAGTCTCGGAGGCTTTAAGCACTAATGCCATGTCGAAGACGTCAAGACTTTGTAGATACACGACTTGGAAAAGAAGGTCCCGTAAAGTTAGGTTAGGGTACACTCTGAACCACTTCCTACAGCTGGCCCACAGGCTCTGCCAGAGATCCAACAACCAGAAGCAGAAAACTTCTAGCGGAACCTAAACTTATGAAGCATCGAGCTTTGGGTCCTATTACCCTGGTGTCCATAATATGTAACAAAATATTTTTTTTTTAACAATAAGAGACACATACAAATCTATTAATAGTTATTTCGATAATAATGCACTTGTTTATACAATAAACCTTCACTATTATTGCGCTTACTAAACTCGACCATAAAAACCTAGGGAATAATTAATCTTAGTTGAAGGATTTGAATACGAGAAGCCAATGAAAGTTTTGAAATGTAAACAAATTGACTGCTTTGGAGTTGTTTAGGAGGCAATAACAAAAATGATTGGAATGTCAGACACAAAATGAAAGGAAGGTGAAATTTCACTCAACAACTGCAGTAGGTACGAAGACACGAAGACGCAAAATATAATAAAAACATGGTTTAAGACCGGCCCACCAAACTCTGACCGTGGCGCTAACAACGCCTGCGCTCTGAAATTCTACTTTTTAAGACGAGTTTTTAAAATGAAACCTAGGAGCATGGCAATGACGGGCTTGGATCACACACCAGATCAAAATGTATAACTGGTTACCGAGTCCACACCTGTGAAAGGACACTAAAGAGTAATCCAGATGCGATCAGACTGTGATGGGTCCATTGGAATCGGGAGCAGAGTGTACGCGACGAGCAAACATGGATCGTAATAGCACGGCACACAGTGGCAACTCGGCCAAAGCAGAGCCAGGCCGGGAACACGAACATCCCTTGATGCGTTCAATATAACCAGTGTGAATCAAAGCCAATGTGGACTTTTGCGAGGATGAGAGTCGGCTGGAGACCACAGACGATACTTTGTTGGATGACGATGGCGTCATCACAAGCCGGAGTCTGCAATTCCTTCATCGTCTGAAATAAACACAAGAAAAAATTCGTGAATTCTCTCAAATCACTTGAGGCATACAGCAAGTCTTTGCATTTGAACATCAATGAGAATACTGAATTCATAACTATCATTAAAGTACAAACAAATAGTTATTAATAATTAACGTAGGTCAATACTTTCAGAGGCTGGAAGGAGACTCGGGTAACGGCATCAAGAATGGCAATGATATTCCGACCAAATGTAGGTGTAGTTACCTCCTTCTGGCTTTAAGACAGTCTATTTAACACAATAAATGGCATTTATTTTACTCGCTATTGGTGATCTTATCAAACGCAGAAGAACGCAGATTAGCAATAAGCCCCATGCGTATTACTGATCGGTCCTTAATGATGCAAAATCATTCGGGCAATTCCAGTAGTAAATTTTGTCAACGCGAGAAGCATTGGGTATTTCTGTGCGCTCACTTTGTTAGGTTTCTGAACAAAAAGACATCCAACATTACCAAAGAAAATATTATTCGGCTGCCCCGAATGTTTTTCCTTCAAACGCAGGACAAACATTAGGAATAAATAAGACAAACGAGTATTCAATGGACAAGCTACTTTTGAGGGAAGCTTAAGGAATAAGGTATTAATCGTTGAAGATAAACCATTAGGTCATATTTCAAAACTCCTCATGCATGGCATGGTATCAAACAAGAACTTGATCTCGTTCAGACAAGAGAGATTCTTCCCTTGAACTTGTCGTGGTGTTTGGTAACTGCTGGATGTGTGTGATGCTGGTGAAGGCCTCACAAGCCGGAACAAAAGTAACTCATAGTGTGTGTTTCAACGCGTAGGATGTAAACTAACTTACATTAGCGTGGCCGCGGTTTCTAGTGCGGTAAGGATTCAAACTAAGGAACACGCCAAACGCACACACTTCACACTTCGATTGAAACATCTAGTTTTAGAGTAAGTCAGGTGCATCGATGCTCTGGTAGAAATAGCATTAATGGTTGGTGTACGTCACACACTTAGCTACTCAGCCGTTTAATCATCAACTCGCTTACGGGTCACCGAGAGGAAGAGGGGTACTTCTTGACAAGCTTCAACGTTTGGATCTTCCTCGTCGCTTGTCGTTTGTGGCTCAACCATTTCCCCATGCTTATGCAATCAATTGATAGCAATCACAATATTCAAGAATTCCAATGGGATCAAACATCTCAATAGTAATTATTTTCTTGGATATTGAAATATTGTTGGAGCAAGAATTTATACTCCATGAGCCATTTATCGAACACCCATGGAACGAATCAGTTAACTTCAAGTAAATTGGAAAATACAGTTAGCGTAAAAACACCTTTACATTTGTCTACTTCGAACTGGAAAGCAGAATGCTGCAACATGTTTTTGCAACTTGTTCACGGTCAGAACGTCTAGTGGACTTGCAGCTGAAAACATAAAGGAGAGAATTTATTATGTGCTAAAAATAGACAGAGATTCCTAACTTTGGGTCTCCCAATTTTGTTCGTTTCCGATATGAATAGCTTGCATTTCTTTTAAAGTCAATCTATATGCAAAATACGCCACGCCTTTGAAAAATATATCAATGTTAATATATGAACGTATGCGAACGTCCATCATAATCCCTATTATCGATACTTCAAATTTTGATATTTCATAAATCAATTTTTCCAGATGTATGATATTTCAAGAATCGCTGTTTCAACTATCGAAATTTCCAACACCGATACTTCCTATATCGCAACTTCAAAGATCGCTTCTTTAAATATCTCTACTTTAATTACCGATATTTCTCATAACAATTTATCCAATAACGATAATCTGATCAATATCGATGCACCCAAAGCCGGCTTGGCAACATAAGGCGTGCAGCAGCCAGGCAAATCAGTCTTAGATGGTGAGTAAGCCAGGTCAAGGGGTAGAATGCGTCCAATTCTTGATGTGGTGAGTCAGAACGATGACTGGAGAGAGTGTTGTGTCAAAGATTCTGTTCGGACCCTGGTTGACTATGGTACTCGTCCCTGTACCTCTCCGGATGGGTAACCCATCACGGAAGAACGGAGAGACAGTGATTATAAAGTGATCGAAAGGTGGTTTTTATGTCACGAGGGCCAGCCAAGGTTGTGACGACAGAAAATGATGGCTGGTGGGGGCGAAGGGCACTTGCCAGGAATAGAGAGAAAAGGAAGGAGAGGTGCGAACGAACGAGTAGGATGAAGGTTCTAGCGTGGAAGTGGTCGCTCGAGGCCATTTAGTGGGAGCAAATGACCAGTCTGAGGGCGCTGTATTGTATGGTTTGAAGTTTGCCGGAAGAAAATCTAAGGGAACCAGATCGGCACGGCATAAGGAACGCGGGACGGACGAGGGCGCGGCAGGTGACGAGACGAGTCTCCTTCTGAAGGTTCCAGCTCGCCCCCGCAAGTCTCTTCATAACGCGTGTTTAGCCTATTACTTTGATGGTTATTTCGGAGATCAGGGAAGACAAGTCTCACAGGGTCTAACGTTGCGCAAAGATTTGGCGTGTGGAGTAAAGTGTGGTGAGAGTTTTCTCGTAGAGTAGGTTCGGAAGTGGGCGGGACTAATGAGTGTCAGAAGGGAACAGGGCGGAGTAAGACTTAGAGGAAGCGTTAAAAAGGGGTTCTGATTTAACCAAGGACTGAAGTCATCCAGGTGAGAGTTAAGTGTGTTAACCAGGAGGGACCGAATTGGGGAAGTCAGACACAAAAAAAGTTGAAAAGATCAAGAAAAATTACCGAGCTTGGGGGACGCCTAAATGAAAGTTTCAGGTGGAGGAGATGTGGTCTCTAAAGGAACAAGGGAATGTACGGCCTCGTAAGTCAATAGATAAACAGTGGATTGAGTTATGGCAGAGTTGTTTTTTTGTGATCATGTGAACGAGGAAAGTAGGATATGCTATTGCGGTGGCTATGGTCCTGCTTGAAAGTTTGCGGCCATTGAAGCTGTTGAGAGTCGGAGAGAGTACAAATTTCGACTAAAAGAGGTGAAAAGTGTTTCAGTGTTCTGATAACGGGGCTGAGGAGGGAGGTTGGCCGGTATGATGAGCCAAGTTAGCCTATTTTGACTAGTTTTGGGAAGGGAATAATATGACAGATTTTTTTTGAGATTACTAGAATGTCCGACTAGTTAAGGAGAGGTTGAAGAGGGTGTTTAAATATGAGATGACAGATGGACCGGTGTGTTTAAGGTGGAGGACTGTTGAGCCGTCCGGACTTGGTGCAGTGGAGTTTGAGACCGTTTTGGTAGCTAACAGAGACGAGTGAGGCAGAGAATAAGTCAAGGTTATTTTCCAAGTGATTGGAAGAGCGAATATTGGGGTTGAGTGTGTCAGTGTCCGGATTGTGAGCATGTGGAGTAGGGGAGATTAACTCACAGCTGCATTGCGTTGCCTTGCGAGAGGCTTATTGCGGAACTGAACGAGTTGATTGGGAAAGGGGCGGTGTTTCTTGACAGAACGAGATTGGAGAAGGGACCAAAATTGTTTGGGGTTGCTGTGTGTGACAGCTGTTATTTGGTTTCTCTCGTTTTGCGGACGATGAAGGAGATGAGATGCTTGTTGATTTTAGATGAGGATTGAAAAGTTAGGGGGATCAAGGGTTTTGGCTGTGTCTCGTTGCTCGATTTCGGGTGATAGGCGAATGAAAGGATTTATTTGGTGGACTGAAGAGATGTGATGTTTGACTGAAGCGGAAATTAGTTTGGATGACCAGATAAGGAGAGAAAGGATGACCGGATAAGGTGACCTGGGTGTCTGTACCCAGACTGAGTAAACTGCAAGAGCCACCATGCGTGTGACCGATCATGGCTGCATGCCAGAGCGAACTGATTTGCCAGACGGCTGCACGCCGTCCATATTCAAACCGGCATTAAGATTTGGAAATATCGATACTTTAACTATCGCTAAATGAAGTATCGGTAGTAGGATTGATGGTATTTCGATTATCGATATTTGAAGTCTCGAAATGTGGAATGACGACATATTTTCGCTAAGGTTCCTGGAGTAAAATTCGACGCGCTTTCATTAGGCGCGGTTTTTTTCAAGCTTAGATTATTTACTACAAAATTACAGGTATAAATTGCATTAGCGCTCAAAAAACGGAGAGTTAAACTAAAATGCCCCTGCCCATTTTTAGTACAAATCTAATTATCTCCATAGTTTCGTTTTCAGCACCAACTACTGAAGACTTCATGGCCATGAACACATTTTAAAAACGAGTTGCAACATCCTGCTCTCCGAAAATGAAAATTGGGAAGAGATATAATATATATTAGACGAATGTAACATTTGGAATGTGTGTGTCAGTTGGCGGCGGGTCATCTGACGTGGTCGGGGCCGTCCTGACGAGAGCCGAGGCCGCCCAGGACTCCGTTAGCTGCGGTGAAGGACACTGTCAGAAGGAGTCATCAGCCGCAACAAGCCTTAGCCACGTTAGAGAAGACCTTCCTCCCTCCCAAAAAATGCAGTCGAAACTAGTTCTAAACAATACGAGGTGATACTTTTCTTCATGAATAATGCAATATAATTTTTTGACAACATTAAAATAAGTTCAAAGCAATATTGAACGTAACTGGTTCCTGATTTTTTGTCACACGTCCTCCAATATCATAGCAGTCAAAATGGCAGACTTTCGACTATCGCAAATAACGATAAACCTCACATTCTGCGAAGCGCGTCCAAACGCTTTACATGTCCTGATCGACATCCAATTTCTCCAAGGCAATTCGTCAAGTTCATAGAGAAGAGGAAGTGTCTCAAACTTCCTACATCAGGTAGAAGAAGCCTAACCATCTAGTTCCACATGACTGGCTCCCACTTCATACAGATTTCTTTTGTTACGTCTCCACTTGCTTGATCTGGATTGATATGACCACACTGCTCAATCTGGAAAAGGTATGCTCAAAGTTACTCAACCTTGACAGGTACTCTCCAATTTCCTTGATCTCGAGAATTATGCCAGATTTCCTCAATCATGACAAAGATGATCAGGCCTCTTCGATCTCGACAGGTATGCCCAATTTCTTAATAGATAAGTCTACTGGAGCCTAACTTTCTCGGTCACGACAGGTGATACCAGTCATCCTCCACCTCAGTAGCTTCACCTTCATAAGCGCGGTTGGTGTGCGTCTCTATTGGCCGGTTGGAGATGCCCATGTTCTCCAGCCCCTGGATGACCACCATCAGGCACTGGTGTATGCAAATGTATTGCTGTTCATTTTGAACCATACAGGTCCGCTCTCCACGCATTAGGTACACGATGCCGAAGATGTCAACGTAGTCGGACACCCGTATACTCTGGAGTATCCTGTCCAACGCGATGAAGGTGCCCGACCGGCCCACACCAGCGCTGAAGGAGGGATCAAAGACAGTGAGAGAGACTGCGCCAGCGAAAGAAATAGCATCTACTCGTGAGCGGGAGTCGAACATCTTGCTGCTAGATGAAGTGACGCATTTAAATTAAATTAGGCGAGAGCGTGTTATAGTTGGTGTTGAGCATGTCTTCGGCAGTACATTGCAACCATATTAGAGAAAAAATTCAGCCAACGAACATTTACTTGACGCACTTCAAACCATAAGTGAGAAGCACATAAAGGACGCATCAATAAAATCACCTCATGCAGAGTGAACAATAAATTATTTATTCCCCCTGCCAATAGAGAACTCCATACGCAAGGATGATAGTACACCCACTTGCGGCTTTTTGTTCTTGCCCATGGAGCAGTACATCAACACAGTGGACCTGCGCTCACGTACTACAAGCTATCGACACAACTTTCTACAACCTGGTCCGCAGTGCGTTGTATTGCATTGTAGGCTGGAAGACCGGACTCGACTCACGCCTTAGACCTGTGACTATCCAATAACAAGTGATCAAGGTTCAAGATTAAACGTAGACCTTTGATTTAATCTTACTGCTGCCCACTAACCTGCAATGAACCACGATAGGCCTGTGGTCGGGGGGCACGCGCTCCCTAAATGCCCTGACAAAGCGCACTAGAGCCTGAGGAGGGTCCGGGACACCGAAGTCAGGCCACGTGGTGAAGTGAAAATGACGGATGATGCGGCTCTGGTCACCCTGAGCAACATCGAATGAGGTTATCATCAGATCTCATAAATTGTACGCCCACCGAACAAAAAATGTCAGTTTCAACCAGCAAACACACTGAACACCTCAAGAGCTCTCACCTTGCTGACGCAGAACTCGCTGACGTTCCAGTCCTGGAAGTGGCTCTCGTTGAGGACGGTAACCTGGATGTCACCGTAGTAGACTGGTGAGTTGTCGTAAGGCCAGTAATGGTCACATTTCTCGCGACCCTGTCGAGAAAACAACATTACGTTTCAAGGTACTGACAAGCGCATAGAAAATCAAAGCACAATCCATGAATTTTCAAGTAACACAATCATTTAAAGTTTATTCAAAAAAGAAACGTTACGTTTCAATCAACCCTGAGATCAGAGTTCAATAACTGTTGAATAGCGAAGTATTATTTGTTGATCTCTGAATGCTGACCTTTTCAATACAGCGCGTGAGCATGACGATGGCGCGTGAGTTGCTCTCCCAGCACATGCGCCAGTAGTCGTCTCGAGTGGAGGCGAGTGGTCCCTGAGTCACGATGAACTCACGTGGCGAGTTGAAGCCCTGGAGGGGGTTGAATTAGAAACTGGTGTTATAGTGTTCGAAAGATGAAAGACAAAAACAAATACGAGAAAACCTTACAAGAAGAAACTGTTTTGGAAAGTTCAAGATACACTGAGAACATAACCACAAATGATGTTAGTCTCTCCCTACTTATAAGTTAATATCAAGTTTATCTAAGTAGCATATATTATGTGCGTTACATGAAATTTCTCTACTTTATCAAGTGTGTGTGGTTGGTAAGTTGTACGGGAGAGTGCTGATCAAAAGGATTAGAGACTGTACGGACTGCGCAATTGGAGAGGAGCAGTGTGGCTTTAGGAGTGGTAGACGGTGTACCGATCAGATTTTTGCAGTGAGACAGGTATGTGAGAAGTAACTTGCCAAACGTGATTAAACATATAAACGTCAGAAGCTTAAGAACAAAGATGGATCACATCAAAATGATGATGAAGGAGGACTCAATTGACATTCTATGTCTGACTGAAACCTGGCTAGAATCTGATATTAACACTACCTTCATCGAGATTGACGGCTTCAATGTTTATAGAAAAGATAGAGAAAGAAAAGGAGGTGGAACCGTGATGTATGTGCGAGAAGAATATACCTCCTCTCAAGTAATGCAAAACGACAGCAAT
>SDVV010015495.1:0-14508 GCA_016164225.1 Gammarus roeselii | reverse complement strand
ATATCAGTCATTCTCTGTCTAGATTCAGCACCGCATTCGTACCGATTATTCACGGATGAGTTGCCACTAGCATTCTCATGTCGCATTCTTTCACGTAACTCAGATTTGTTCCGTTGACTGTCTCTCAAGCATTCTTCCAGACAAATGTTTCCTACAATTTCGTCGTCATGAGGTTGGGTATTTCCTGGTAACAGGTTTTTAACACGTCTAGTCCATATAACATCTAGTTTAGTTATATAAATTTTATTCTTGATTATACTTTTTTTTTCTTCTTAACAACGCAATCTAGCAATTTATGCCTTGTCTCAAGTTTAGCACATGTACATTGTCACCTACTTGGAACATAGTTATATGTACCGTTTATTTATGACATGTCTCCGGGGCATATCTAAGGTGTAATTCGCTCCTTTTCCGTTACATACACTCGACCATTTAATGATACAGCTGGAGCAACATCCGTCACGGAATGTGGGGTGTTGCGATAACGTAATAACACATGGCGTAACCTTTCTTTACAGTACCAGTGGCTTTCCTCATGTCACTTTTATTATGCCTACGCTGCGTTCAGCTTAACCGTTTGAGCTCGGGTGATAAGGCGCATGCCTCACATGCTCAATAGGCTTTTGTGCTAAGTAGTCTACGAATTCTTTTGATGTGGAAGAGCTACTATTTTCTCACACTATGGAGCATGATAAGCCATTACGAGAGAATAATGTTTCTAACACCTATATTGTTACTCAAGAACTTACACTCTTCATACTTCCGCCTCAATATAACGGGTCAGTCAGTGCGTAATCCACGACTGAGATAATTTTATCTCGGAAGAAACAATGGTCAATGTGTAACCTCGATCATTAGTTTATGGGTCTTGGTCATTCACTCGTAGAAGTCTGATTTGGGATTCTGGCATTCGCCACGCATTTACTACACACTTTATTGAAGTTCTCAATGTCTTCATCTTTCATATGACACCATACCAACGAACGGACAATCCCTTCTATGGTCGAAATGCCTGGATGATTTACATGTTGCAGTTCTAAGACCTTGTGTCTATAGCGTCGTGGGACCACACCACCACAGGGCCTAGCAAAAAAGTTCCTGCTATCAATCCAGCCCGAGTTAGAGGCAGTAGTCGCAGCTTCGCTAGCACAACCCACAAAAACAAAGTCTTGGCTCCAACACAAGACCTCAGAGTAGAATCAAAATAAGTCAAGCAAGTCAAGTCGATGTGACTAACGGTACTCTCAAACGATTCTACGTGAACGCTAGAAGCGTCAGAAACAAATTCGATGAATTAGGTATCCATTCATTGAATGAAAGTATCGACATTATAGCTATCAAAGAATCGTGGATATTGAGCACAAAACATTATCCAGGCGAATTTACTCTTCCCGGTTACTCACTATTCCACAAAGACAGACAAGGCCGAGAGGGCGGAGGAAAGCTGTTTCTCGTGAAAAACACTCTGCAAATTTTAGGAGTCACCATCCCAAACAACAGGCACGACATAGTATCAATCCGTGTAGTCGATAAACATATAAAATGCAAATCATTCTCGTCTATCGCCCCTCTAAAAGGAAGGTTGCCGATGATATCGAACTTTACAACACCATCGTCGATGTTATCACAACACAACACAGTATTGTGCTTGGCGACTTCAATATCCCCGACATTGATTGGGAATTCGACGAATGCACTGATACCGGCCAACGTCTGATTGATTTTGCAGACGAAAAGTTCTTGACCCAAATGGTGAAGACACCCACAAGAGGTAGCAACATTCTTGTTCTCCTATTTAGTGCAAGCGGCTCTCATGTCACGAACGTCGAAGAAGGCGAACCCCTCGGAACTAGTGACCACATTATTGTATCCGTTTTTCGATTGAGCTCGAGTTGAAAACATCAACAAACGGCGAAAAAGTTCCTAACTTCAGATAGGTGAATTTTGATGGCTTAATAGAGTCAATGGCGTCAGCAAATATAACCCTCGGACAAGATGTCAATAAATCGCTTGACTATTTCTTGACTGCACTTAAAAATATTGAACATTAGCATATCATGCGTAAAAACAGGCGAACAGGTCTATCAGCTCAAGTAGTGGAAAGGAGAATAGCGGGGCCTTCATTCATGAAAAAAATCAAAGTATTCAATAAAGCAGAGATTTCCACATGACGACGTAGCAAAAATGAATAAAAAATTAGCAGACAAGGTCTAAAGAGTGTCCTGAAACGGATCATACTTTCTGTGATAATGCCTATCGATAATCCCGTGTCAAGTTCGAGTTTCACTGCTTGACCGTTGAGGATCGTCCTATTTTACACTTGGCATCCCCAGTGTAGGCACTCTTAAAAAAATATTTTGCCTTCTGTTATCCTTCTTGCCTTTTTTCATAGCAACCCTACCAATGCTTACCAACGGACTCTTTGTACTGCCCTTGCATCCACGTAGGTCGATGTCCTTTTTTGTTTGGCGAAGCCGCTTGTGTTTCTCGATCCGGGGCTACTCGTCCTCAGCTTGAGAGAGTCCGTTGAGGTGATTTCTCACCTCCGTCACTTGTGGCTCCTTGTGAATCCTGGCTGATGGTCTGTTGCGGATCTTCTTCACTATAAAATAATCGCTCGGGTTTCTTTCTTCAGGTGGTGTGCAATAGTCCGTTTCGGCGATGTGATTTTCTTTATTTCGTGTGGTGTTAAAAACTTTAGATCTGCATGCTTTTGCGACATGCCCACTTTTTCACACTTGTTACACTTTAATTTGAGTGCAAAACACTCTTACGCCAGGTGCGTTTCTTTGGCAGTACAACTTATGCAGACGTAAGTTTCGTTCGCTTGCGTCGTCGGCTTGTCGTTTTCGCAGGTCTTCTTGAATGCTTTTATTGTCGGTCACGTCTTGTTGAATTTGAGCAGCGGTCCGACCTTGGTGAGTGCCGGGGCTTATTCTGGTAAACTCTTCCCCCTGAGCATACAGGGACGATGTTTTCTACGTCCATCGATATTATTATTTTGTTCGAGTGTCTTTGCTCTTGTCATGGTGTCGTCGAAGCTTTTCTCTTCGCGCTCCGTGATCAATGCTGTGGTTAACCTGCTCGATTGCAACCCGGCTATAAACTGATCTTGAAGAAGTCTGCTTCTGCAACATTCCTCGAACTCGCACTTGCTTCCCAACTCGTTGAGAGATCGAGCGTAACTCTCGATCGTCTCGCTGCTTACTCCTGATGAACTGTACCGACGCTCCGATTGTGAATTTTTGCGTCGGGTATATTGTTGTTAGAGTTGCCACCAACTCGTCGTATGTAGCCACTTTTCTCGCGTCTCGTCTTTTGCTGCTGCCAGGGCTCGATAGTTTTGGAATTCAAAACGAGCCAAGAAGTTTTCGATGCCTTCCGTAGCAGGGTCGAACATTTTCTGTGATTGTCCGTTGTCGTGAGACATTTTCAATGTTAGCACTTTATAAGTTTCACAAATAAATTACTCTGAATTCTTCACCTCTTCGCCAGTTGTTATATGTTAAGATATTGAAGGCTGAGGACTTCTAGATAAACAAGGGTGGAATTATATATCTTATTTATTTGCAACTATACAATTTATACATGTCGAGAAAATGGGAATTTCATTAAGGTGTAAGAGGAGCGGGCACAGGCAACTAAGCAGTCGGCATCGGGTCGAGTAATCATTGACTCTCTCGGACTATCCCTTGCTGCTCCATCTCTTTCACTTCCGTAACAAGCGTAGCCTACGGCATTGTCCCTGTACCAGGGCGTCATCTTAACTACTATATGCGCCCAAATGATTTCCGTTCGCTTCAAATCAGCTTGTTTGCTGCTCATAGGTTCTCGTATTATAAATTACCTTGTCATACTATACTACCCGACTGTTCGGCCAGCGCATGTCAAATGTAATAGGAAGTTATTAATGAGCGTCTACTTGCCGGAATCTTCTTCGTTACGCATTGACATTGCCCAAGTATGGGGACTTGACAAATAACTAAATTGATTAACAGTGATTTGTTAGAGCTAAATCCAGCTCGAACTAATCGTACCCCTGTATAGTTGACTGGATAATAACATATACCATCATTCCTGGTATTGGAGGTAAGATTTTGAGAGAGCCCAAAACATTTATTGTTTATCTACTCCGGAGCCGAACTCTAATTCCTCGTTCGCGACTTAGGATAAAGTTTATCAAATGTAGGTGGTTTGTGGAATTGGTTCATAAACAAAGTTCAGGAAGGAAGGCAATAAACTTCAAGTTCGCGCTACTTACATTCGGTGGAACAGAGCAACGATCACATTTGGTGGAACAGAGTAACGATCACATTCGGTGGAACAGAGCAACGATCGCATTCGGTGGAACAGAGCAACGATCACATTCGGTGGAACAGAGCAACGATCACATTCGGTGGAACAGAGCAAAGATCACATTCGGTGGAACAGAGCAACGATCACATTCGGTGGAACAGAGCAACGATCGCATTCGGTGGAACAGAGCAAGGAACAGGAACGTCTTGAAATTTCCAACTCCTGCAATTGCAGTGTTCCGCTGCCCTTATCGAGGAGACTCTTTCAATTTACGAGCCATTTGGCTCCAATGGGGCACACCGTAGACAAAGATTCGTCAATTATGATACGAATAACTTGTGGTTTCGAGAAATGCTTGATCATTGAGAGTGCCAGAGAAGAGATCGTGCTGTGTCAACGATAGGGCACAATAATGTCAAACATTGACGCTCTGGGGTCAACTACATAGGTTATTGTCGGGGCATTGTTAAAATGGGGTATGGGTGCTTGCGGGAAAAATTATTATCGCATTAAATCATCATTTACAGGCAAGGAAATGTGTTAACAACACACGCTTCATTCGAATATTATTTTAAAATTAATGATCGCTGTTCATTAACCAAAAAGATCAACATGAAATGTAATGCAACTGGCAGTCCTCGAAACTCAGCAATACTGGACAATCATGTACAAATAACTTAGACACTAGAATTTTGTTACGAAATGTATGGATTGTAAATGAAAATTAAATTATTAGAATATACTGTCACACAATATCTAGTTACATTACCCTAACATTTTTCAACTTAAGTTTCTTCTGCAACTTTATTTACAATCGCATTTTTTAAACTACAATTTTATGTGTGATAAAATTCATAAAATCGTCGGGGTTATGATGGCATTGAACTTATTGGTCTTGTTATCAATGCGACAGTATTTTTTTACGCTCCATGTTTATTGACACTGACTCTATGCTTTTAGCTTACGGTAACCAGCTGCGACCACACGACTCCCATGTGACACCGTCTGTTTAGGGATTGTTTCTGCAGTTTCAAAGCAGCCTCCATCTATTCGTGCGTATGATATGAATTGGGTAAGATCTCAAAATCAGATAATATATTTCATGTCATGAACTCGTCGAGCTTATGATCGCATTGAACTTATTTTTTAACCCATACGAGGCATCTTTCTAATTGCTTTTCAGATATTGATGTTCTACTTTTTGACTGTCGTCGTGATTGTTTGCCCGTTAGGTACCCATGTTTAGTGAAGCATATATGCCAACGGTATTGCCTCTCTGCCACATTCATGTATCTAAACAAATAAATATTTCAGATTCGCTACACTTTATTCGGATATAAGTACATATGGTTTCATGCCAGTCCATACGTTCGATCATTATAAGTGACGTGATTTTTCTATTCATAGTGTGGATGAGTAAGAAAAAAACTTTGTCGTTGGGGACGTAACAACATCTTTTGTCTCTGAATAATTTCCGTAAACCCATGATTCTATTTTCTTCTCGGACGGGCTGCGCTGAAACGCAAAGAACAGTTGCCCTTTAGTAGTGATCACAGTATGTAAAATTTGTCAATGCGTCAGTTGATGATTATCAAATCCCAACAGCGCACAACCAAATCCCAGCAGTCGCTTGTTAGAGTGATTGGTGCAGTCCAGCAAACGCAAGGCTGGACCCCTAAAACAGTAATGTGACGATGAAGGGCCATTAGAGAGGACGTCAGAGCGGCTGGCAGGACCTGCGGCTACTTGCGGAGAATTATTGCTTCGGTGTCATAGACACGGCAAAAATTATTAGAGAAAGAGCGTCCGTCAACTGCTTGTGAGGGTATAAGAGTAGCAGATAATTCATAAAATGCCGAATCTTGAATGAACAAAAACACCTTTAAACTCAATCAATCAATTCACGGAAACAGAAAACTTTTATTTTGGTGTGAGTCTATAATAATATGCGAGGTTATTGAAATGTGATTTGATGACAAGCTCATAACGGATATAACCTGAACAATTCAAATATTTTGTATTATATGTTGTTTTCTAAATTCTGATGATTGTTAAATTACCTCAAATCGAGCATTGAAATATCTGATTGATGTTGTCAATGACTTACAACGGTGATGAATGACTTGTGGTAACAGGTTGTCTACTCTGCTCTGCCTGCTTTGTAATGACATATGAAGAGGTCATGGCAGATATTTGTAAGCTCAGCTAATCATGAAATCGAAAACATAATGCGTCACCTTTAAAGGTAACTACATAACAATTATAATTGTTACAGTTGCATCAAAACAATGCCAACTTCATCTATAAAGGCCTCACCGAAGCAAACAGTCTTACATGGACAAGCAGTGAAGAGGTATGTGAACAAGACATGTTCCTACCCTACGGAAAAAAAATCCAGTGGTCTTATTGACCAAATTAGGACAAGTTTGGGAGGATGCGTAACCCGAGGCCGGACCTATAATTGTAGGCGACTGTCTGAGAACAACAACTAAACAATTCAGGATCAGTCCACCGCATGGCACTTGAATAGATGAGCTTACGCTAAATCAAGAGAATCATTATTTCATTATTGGAGGGTCAGCAATGCAACTTTATTCATATTTTGGCTGCCAGCAATCATTTGGTCGTGTAAATTATAGGACAGTGTGAGGAAAGCATTAAGAAGATTGAGGCGCCAATTCATTTTGTTAAGCAATAAACTTTTGGTACCAGCAACAAGCACGTGGGAATAATAACAAACCTGTTTTGAGCAGCTATTGTGAGTGAACCCATGTGCATTTTACGATTCCTCTTTATGAGCAGAATGGTACTAAGATTTCGTGAATTGAATGCCCTGATGGAACGACTGCTAAGGAGTCCTCGCACATGCTGGTTATATTTTGATTTGGAATTTCAATTCATTTTCGATGATATGTTCATCAAAGATGTTGACAATAGGTTGGAATATCATGAATTAAACCTAGACAATGCTTGTAAACAGTTCGGATGCTAAAATTAAACTAAGAAGTTATTCTAACTGAATCTACTCAACTCACGAGGCGGCAGACGACTACGAGATTCAATTGCAATGGAGCCTTGTATGGATGCCTTAACGGCAATGTGATAACAAGTGGTAAATAAACTCTCTTCTATTTAGTATATAAATGTTGAAATACCTGCTTCCGAAACAAACGGAAGAGCTGTCAAAATTTTAACCAAACTGGATGCGTTTTAAGAGTTGGAGATCCTTTACTTATAATCGTTTAGCATTCAGATTATATGCTATCTATAAATAGTTTATTCTATCCTGTACAACATTTGAGCATAAATAACACTTCTAAATGCATTGCTGGTTAAAAATCATAGGTTGCAGGAACCGAATCCCCTCCCAAGACGAGAGTGCAGGACATAATATGCGCTGTAGCATACAGCCGAAAGCTGCCGGACTGGGTACTGGAGCCCAAGGGATGATCTTGTAGTAAAAAAACAACTTGAATTTTATGTCTCTGGAGTTGTAGGGCCGGTAAACATTATACAGGGTAATAGGAGGAGATAGGAAGCATTTGTATGGAGGAATGTTGCTGGAGCTTTGCATCAGCTGTAGTGGCCAGGATTACTGGACCGTACTTAGGGAAGTGGGTACAAGCGTGAATGAGTGGTCAGGTGGGAGAGAAAATAAAGTTGTTTGATGTAAAATATAGCATTTGAAAGGCCTAAAACTCTTTCTTTGTTCCGATACTTAGATGTGTTGTATGCTAATAGTCAATAACAAATTTCAGTGCTGTTCACACAAAACACGAGATAAGAAGCCTTCTTTCAGAATTTACAAAACAACTTCCTATTTTTATGTTTCACAATCCCTAAGGGTCTGTGATCTCAAACGTGCATTCATTTGTTTGGCCTACCGAGTTTGCTACGACCACGATGTCTCCCGCCGCCAGCAAAAGCCGGTTCAGTTGTAGAGATAGATGCATGGTGTAGGAGGCGAATATGTCAGTGTAAATATATGAACATGAAGAGCGTCACTCCAGCCGTGTCCGCTCTAGCACCAAGGTCTCGATGGTGGTCATATCTCTCAGGGCAGCTACCAGGCCGCGTACCTTCTTTTTTGAAATACGTCGAGGGAGAAACAGCGAATAGATGACCTTCCATCATATAGAACGCTGGCCGTGTCCACCGGCGGCTACGGCCTTCAGGTGATTCCATCCTCTGTCCCTCTATTTGATCTGACAGGCAACCGTTTGAAGAGGAGGGAATGGACTGTTTCGGCATCGGGCCGATAGCTGATTGACATTATATTTCTTTGGTAAAAAGGTCGGTGAGTCGAATACTAAACCAATATACACCACACCGATTACTTTATACAATTACTACCTAAGTATCAGAAGATCGACCTCCAAAATTATAAAACAAGTCGGAGCTAAAGACATGTTGCAGACGGAATCGACATGGAAAAAGTATGAAGCCATGCTTAACAACATCAAACCTTAACACGCGAACCTCCATGTCACTGGCATCCTGCCCCATCCGAACCAAGGTAGATACAAGTTAAGCAAGATGATTTTACTTAATAATCGCCTAGCAACTTTCTGCAAAGCCCAGAAAATCTCTTTCTCGGATCATTGGGACATGATGGTCGACTTAAAGTAATATAACTTTAATAGAAGCACCAGCAAGGCTCGCATTAACACGTATGGACTTGATACCATCGGAAACATCGTTAAAAACATCGGCGCTGGACTTGTCAACGAAAATAAGTCAAAAAACGTAAACGATATCATACCAACAACTCCGCCAGCAGTGCCCGACGAAACGACACAGCGACCTCCGACCGTTTCAACACGAGATACACAACAAATACTAATGCCCATCAAAACACCACCACAAGTCCTAGCAAAAAAGTTCCTGTCGTCAATCCTGTCCGAGTTGGAGGCAGTAGTCGCAGATCCGCTAGTACAACCGGTGTAAACGAAAACGAAAGTTTTGGCTCTGACAAACCGTAGAGTAGAAGCAAAATAAGTCAAGCAAATCATGTCAATGTGACCAACGGTACTCTCAAATGTTACTACGTGAACGCTAGAAATCTCAGAGACAAAATCAAAGAATTAGGTATCCGTGCATTGAATGAAAGTATCGGCATAATATCAATCACAGAATCAAGGATGAAATTGAACACCAGGCATTAATTAGGCGAACTTACTCTTCTCGGTTACTCACTATTTCACAAAGATAGACGAGGCCGAGAGAGCGGAGAAGTGCTGTTTCTCGTGAAAAACACTCTGCAAATATTAGAAGTCACCATTCCAAACAATAGGCACGACATAGTATCAATCCAAGTAGTCGGTAAACATATAAAATTTCAAATCACTCTCGTCTATCGCCGCCCTAAAAACAAGGTTGCAGATGATATCGATCTTTACAATACCCTAGTCGATGTTGCCACAACACAACACAGTATTGTGCTTGGCGACTTCAATATCCCCGACATTGATTGGGAATCAGACGAATGTACTGGCACCGGCCATCGTCTGATTGATTTTGCAGACGATAAGTTCATGACTCAAATGGTGAAGACACCTACAAGAGGTAGCTACATTCTTGATCCCCTATTTAGTGAAAAGTGACTCTCATGTCACGAACGTCGAAGTAGGTGAACCACTCGGAACTAGTGACCACAACTGTCTCCGTTTTTTGTTAGAGATCGAGTTGAAAACATCAACAAATAGCGAAAAAGTTCCCCACTTCAGATTAACTAATTTTGATGGCTTAAGAGAGTCAATGGTGTCTGCAAATATAATCCTCGGACCAGATGTCAATTAATCGCTTAACTATTTCTTGACTGCACTCAAAAATATCGAACATGAGCATATCTCGCGTAAAAACAGACGAACAGCAGCCTATCAGCCCAAGAACTGGAAAGGAGAATTGCAGCGCCTCCATTCAAGAAAGAAAGCAAATCATTCGATAAAACAGAGACATCCACAAGACGACGTTGCAAAAAATGAATACAAAATTAGCAGTTAAAATCTGAAGAGGGTATTGAAACGTAAGGAGAAAGATTATGAAAATGAAATAGTTGTCAATGCCAGAACTAATCCGAAACAATTTTTTCGTTATATTTCGAGCAAAAAAATTCAAAATCTGTAATAGGTCCTCTCGAGAACGATGTTGGTGAGCCAGAAACGGACGACACCAAAATGAGTGTTCTACTTAATTAATACTTTTGCTCTGTATCTACGTTAGAGAATCAGGATATTCCTTATCCTGAGGATATCATAGCGGCAAAACGAATTGAAGCCATCACCACAGTGATTTTTTACCGCGCCGAAGTTATTAGAAATATAGATAAATTGAAAGTCACCAAATCTCCAGGTCCAGACTAAAATCATCCTTGAATTCTGAAGGAGACTAGAAATTAAATCGCCGAATATTTATCAAACATTTTCACCCAATCTCTCACAAATGACACCTGCCCCTCTAAATGGAAAGAGGCCAATGTTACCCCAATCTTTTAAAAAGGGGACAAAAAATGTCCCGGCAACTACCGTCCAATTAATCTCATTCAGTCATAGGCAAGTTGATGGAAAGTTTGATAACAGATAAAATTACAGAATTCTTAGAATCAAACAAATTGATTAGCAACTCTCAGCATGGCTTTAGACACACCGATCCTGTCTTACTAATCTGCTACTCTTTTTCAGAAATATAATCGAAATTCACGACACAAAATCTCCAATCGATATCATTTACCCTGACTTTCAAAAGGCCTTTGATAAAGTCCCCCACAAGCGCCTAATTAGTAAATTGCATAGCATCGGTATTCGAGGCGAGCTTAACAACTGGATTAAATGCTGGCTTACGGACAGACGGCAGCGAGTTGTACTTAACGGAGCTTCCTCCCCATAGGGTAATGTTACAAGCGGCGTGCCTCAAGTATCCGTGTTAGGACCAGTTTTCTTTATATTATTCATTAACAATCTCGATAGCTACATATTCTCAAACATTAGCAAGTTATCAGACGATACTAAGATCGGAGGAAAAATGCAAACTGAACTATAGTGTCAGCAGATCCAACTAGACTTGAACAAAATAGTTGATTGGTCGGAAAGTGGCAAATGAAATTTAATGTAGACAAATGCAAAGTTATGCACATAGGTTCTCATAACCCCAAACACGAATATTTAATGTCTGGAAAGAATCTCTTTCAAGTCACCGAAGAGAGAGATTTAGGCGTCATCATTAGTAACGACTTAAAAAACAGCAAGCAATGTAACGATGCTGCCAAGAAAGGCAACGAGATGCTAGGTATGATATCCCGGACTATCTCGTACAAAAACCAACACAGTATGCTCAAGTTCAATTTTGGTCTCCATTCCTTAGAAAAGACGTTGTTAAACTTGAGAAGGTTCAACGTAGAGCTACCAAACTCATCCCCTCGCTGCGGGATAAATCGCACGAAGACAGGCTTCGTGAACTCATTCTTTATTCGCCAGAGAAGCGTCGTGTCAGAGGCGACATGGTAGAAGTGTGGAAGATTATGAAGGGTAAGGAAAACGTCGACCGAGCAAGCCTTTTCACTCTAAATACAAACAGAGTGACTAGGAACAATGGATACAAAATCATTGGGAAACGTTTCTCACTCGACATCACGCGCAATTTCTTCACATATAGAATTGTAGAAGAATGAAACAAACTTCCAGCGGAGGTTGTAAACAGCAATACAATCGAAACGTTTAAGTCGCGGCTCGATAAGTTCTTCATAAATCGCCGATAAGTAGCTAAACCGTTCCATTTCCTGTTGTTATAAAAAAAACAATAATGGCACACGAAGCTCTCTTAGACGTTCTACTTCAGAACTAATCGTCTTGCTATCAAAAGGCAACCTAGTTTGAGCAAATAGGCCTCTTAGACGTTCTACTCCAGAACTAACCCTCTTGATATTATAAGGCAACCTGGTTTGGGCCAAAATGCTTGTTGTTGTCTTCCTAGTCTTGTAAACACTTGTAATACTGGCTGTTAATCAAGAGTTTCCCCATGCACGTTGTTTCTTGTATAGAATGAGTTCACTTCCCTGGATATCATGAAGCCTTGTAAACGCTAATCGATGCCCACATCCGCATGTTGGTCCTGCAATGAAGACTGCACAAGCAGCAACTTGAGTACTTGCCAGGCCGAGGAAGCAGCTATGCCGAAACCCACTTCTCTCCCTACTGGAATCCCTCCTTTCGAGAGCTCATAAAAGGCACTGGAGCTACTTCAGACGCTGCTTCCCGACACTTCAAGCCTCTGTGGAGCGTCCTTCACCAGCACCACTGGCCGACTGGAGAGTATACCTTTAACTTGAGTAAATACCATTAGCCACCATAACCCAGTGGATCATTTAAATAAAACAGACAGACGATTCGTTGTTTGAGAAAAACTGAATATCAGATTTGAGATGTTTTGTTCTGATGAAAACACTTTTCACCGATTGGAAATTTTGACGGATTGGTTTGTTTGATAAATATAAAGTATGTTCTGTACCAAATGTTTTAGTGAAAGCTGGAACTTTATTGAGCGGCCTTCGGATTAAAACTGGACGATTTTTCCTTAGAAGAAGTGGAAAATATTTTTTTTGTACAGGCAAACTGCTGAGAGGCAACCCGAACGCTGGCAGACGGGAACATGACGGATCCCAAACTCTAATAAAAATTTGCTAGATTAATTACTGATTACTGTGTTTCCGCAGATAACTGGCGCAATATAACTCGTTAGAACAATATAACTCGTTAGCGCAATATAACTCGTTAGAACAATGTAACTCGTTAGCGCAATATAACCTTTTAGAACAATATAACTCTATAGCGCAATATAACTCGTTAGAACAATATAACTCTTTAGCGCAATCTATCCCGTTGGCGCAATATAACTCGTTAGAACGATATAACTCGTTAGCGCAATGTAACTCGTTAGAACAATCTAACTCGTTAGCGCAATCTAACTCGTTGGAACAATACAATTCGTTAGCGCAATATAACTCGTTAGAACAATATAACTCGTTAGCGCAATCTAACTCGTTGGTGCGATATAACTCGTTGGAACGATATAACTCGTTAGCGCAATATAACTCGTTAGAACAATATTTTCATAGCGCAATATAACTCGCTAGAACAATATATCTCGCTAGAACAATATAACTCGTTAGAACAATATAACTGGTTAGAACAGTATAAGTCGTTAGAACAGTATAACTCGTTAGAACAATATAACTCGTTTGAACAATTCAACCCGTTAGAACAATATAACTAGTTAGAACAATTTAACTCGTTAGAACAATATAATTCGTTGGAACAATATAACTCGTTAGCGCAATATAACTCGATAGAACAATATAACTCGTTAGCGCAATATAACTCGTTAGAACAATATAACTCGTTAGAACGAAAAAACTCGTTAGCGCAATATAACTCGTAGAACAATATAACTCGTTAGAAAATTATAACTCGTTAGCGCAATATAACTCACCATTATAGTCCTTACAGAGTTCATAAGCAACTATGTTCCGTTGTGGCTGCTGCAGAGTGGAGTTAGGCCTTTGTAACCAAGCTGTGGCTCCTCCATTTCATTCTGTTGTTTTGTCACTCATACGGGTTGGGCTATCACTCCTTTTAGAGAGCTCAGGAGTTTTCTTAAATCTTGTAATCTTCTGTTAATCATCACATGGAGATGTGAAACTTCTGGAACACTCACGATTCTTGGGTCCGTCTTGGATCACTGGGAATGTTTCAATAGCTATTTATTATTTCATTGCCTACGAAACAAGGAGCGGGCACATTTTGGAAAACGGTTATCTGTTTTCCATTTTATCTGAATTTAAATCGATATATATTTTTCATCAAGGGTCAATCACAATAATGGTGGGAAAGGATAATGAAATTATATGATAGCCTTAGGTCTAATACTTAAGATAAGTATAGTGCTGGTCGATTCAGGATTCCTAATAGATGGTCAATACTGCCGACACACATTTCACTCTGAATTTGGGTTAATAATCGTAATAAATGAATAATTGATCAATTATGTGTGTTCTGTCAACAGATGATTGCCCACCATCAATAGATTATTGCTGATGACTGTTGATTTTTTTTACTTTTTAGGGTCACAAATAAATAATTTGTAGTCGGACACACGGTGGGTTCTTTGCTCTATTTTGTTATGTACATAGCTCGATTTAAATCATATAATTATAAAATA
>SDVV010015494.1:0-14508 GCA_016164225.1 Gammarus roeselii | reverse complement strand
TTACTGTAGTATCAGTGTTATGATACGTGGTATTGTAGATGCTTATAGGTGACATAATATTTATTTTGTGTTTTCACGCTAGTAGGGTCATATTTATTTAATAGTTTCATATGCTAATTGCCAGTCATGGGCCCTGACAGTCTTGCGGATTTCTCACACGGCCATATCTCTTGATTGGTAAGAGGCCTTACCTCCCCAACTGGTCCGAGTGGCATACGTGTCACACCTGGTTGTTGCGTGTTACGTTATGTTATTCTCTGATTTATACAGTGATCGTATATCAGTGTTGCTTTGTTATGTTGATGTTACGAAGCCGTGTATTTTTTTCATAATGTATCCCAGAAAGGCTCTATCTTGTCCTCTTTCTCTTCAATTTTCAAGAGTTTATTTCTATAAAATGCCTTAGGCATTTTATCCAGGAACCTTTGAATGATAGCATTGACGTATGGGGTTATCGTTGTCTTATTTACCAATAAACTTTCTATGAGATCGAACACGTGAATACGACTTTGGACATTGGGATAGCTAACAAACCTGTTCTATTCAAATTTTAATACGGTGTTTATTCGTAGGTAAGGAAGCAAACCGCTAGAAAGTTTCTTAGCAACGGGCGGCAATGAGGCCGTATATAGTGCTACAATATCGTCATTATTTGTATCCTTTTGTTTGATTGGTTCCGGTGTGGGCTCTGTAGTTATGCTAGAGCGATAGAGGCAGGTAATGAAATTAAATAATTTTAGTGCTATTTCAGGCGAAGCGTTCAAATCTAGCATATCGTCCCCACGTATGTTCAATCTTTGACTGATACGTACAGCTATGTTCTTATATTTCTGGCCCTGTTGTGATAGATATTGGTGTAGCGCTGCCGTCAATATGATTTGTTGTAAACTTATCCATCTTGGATTTTGGAACTAGGTAGTAATCCGATTTTTCCATGGATTATTTTTGTCAAAAAACTCAGTGCAGTGGGTAATAGTAAATTTACCAGAAACCCTCCACGCACGGTTGATAATGTTTTCCTTTTGGCCCCGGAAGATTTACTCTCGGACGATTTACTGCCTAATTGTTTTATAAAAGAGTTGAATTTATTTATCCATGACTTGGTTAGTATATCACAGACAAATTTTCCGCTCTATTTATTTCTAAATATTTCGCAGATGATTTTAACTTCTTTATCACTTAATAGTTTGATGAGTTTACTGCGTTCGGATGACTTTAGTTGATTTAATTTATTATAAAATTTCAATTTATTCTTCAAAGTACGTTTATCACTCATCACGACACAACGTTTCCTCCATTTATCCACGGATGTATGTCACGTGGAGTTGCTTTTTTCCTCGTATAATTCGGGTCTTCAATACTTTGATGGCATAAATATCAGGCGGTCACACTGAACTAGCTCCTGTCTGTAGGCAAAACCTTCGATGGGTTCATCAGTATCGAGTGGTGTTATTTTATAGGTCGGAGGGTAATGTTTTTGATTAACACGTTAAATACGAAGCACCTATTTTGTGAACTTTGGTTCGTGTCCTCGTCTGGAATGTCTTGAGACTGGGATCACTGCACTGTAAGCGTACGTACGCTCCTACCTTTAGTTGTGTACTGGGCACTTTAATTCTTTGACGTCGTATTTTATGTATTTTCGTTAGCAATGCCTGAATTTCTCTTGAATCGTTCAACAAATAAACGTCAAAGAGGACCCGCCTCATTAATGATGACTGTGGTGTCATATTGTAAGTTACGCAATGGCAAAGACCCACCCTCCGCCCGATGGATCCGCTACTTGAATCAATTGAGATCTATACTTCCGACCTGCCCCTGAAAAAATATGGAAGGGCCTCGTTTATGTGTATGAAGTGATCCTCCAATAAGGGAACCCCTCACCTTTTGGGCTCTCCTCAAAGAGGCGAGGTGTCTTCAAGCCTTGGCCTTATTGGCGTACAAAATAAACTTTGGCCGTTAACTAATACACAGGCTCCTCCCATCTTTCTGTTTACAATATAAGATACCCCTGAGCTAACACGACCCTTCTACGTTATGGAATACCGGCTACACAATACTAAATTGTCAAGTTTAACAGGATGACCAAATTGCCTTCCACTCGTCAACGTCTCCCACGTCATGTAATCCATATGGGGGACCCCCTGCTTTTGGAGGGGAACTGAAAATATGCAAGGCAAGGGATTTCTTCGTGTAACTTAAGCTAGGGTTAACAGGCCTAAGACCTACAGTTTCTAGGGCACACACTTCGCAGCTCTTGGTGGTAATGTTCGGTTAGCAATGTTTCCAAATATATGTGCTAGCAGAGGCTGATCATAACAATTGTCCAATTAGTTAGAGTATATATTGATGTCTACAAGCGGTTTGTTGTCAGTATGACGAAGGACCCAGTGCAGGATGCAGGAACCGGAGGACTTTTTTATCTATGTCTCATTGCTTGACAGAAGCCAATTGTACCAAAACAACATGTCTTCAAGTTTTACTAACAATAATTATCCAGGTATACAGCTACAGGGAGAGTAGAGCGTAGGACTTGTAGAAGTATTCTATAATGACCAGTTCAAGATAAAAAAACGCGTATCCAATAAAACATTGTATTCTACGTAGACTATTTGAATGATAAAAATGAACGAGTCGGGCATGAAAAAGCTTTGTTTGTTCCTATCGAAAATATCTCAGGCAATACAATGGAAGAATACATCTCCGAGCTAGAAATCAAGATCAGAAAAATCCGTAAGGTAAACGAATCGTTAGAGATGAAGGAAAATTGTTTGAATATGATAACGCCACACGACGCATACAGTTGAACGCCTTTATTTTACAAGACATGTCGTAATACAAATATACTGAAGCTGCAGTGAATTGGTACTTTGTCGGAGATAGATCGGCTGATTTATTGGGCGGAGCGATGTTTAAATATAATGTCGGTGAAGGTTGCGTAAGCGAAAATTTTTTCTTTATGAACGATAATGTACGCTACATAAACGTTTACTCTGATATAATTTCACGCAGTTTTATGGGAGACAAGCAAGTCAATATTCTTGATGTCATTCCTATTAATAACTCTTATTCATTTACGTGCGCCTATGTCAAATACAAAAAAATACAGCGTAGTCATTCCCATCGATCTACGAGATGGTGTTGGCGGTATCATCCCGTTCATGGATGGAGGATCGAGCCTATGCGTATTGAATTTTAAAAGAAGCTAGAGCTATATGAAAGAATATAACGCTGGATATAAAAAGGCCATTTGGTATCTAGCAATCATGAGGGTGGTATATGCATATCCGTCGTACAAACAATACAAAGTTTTATTCGCGAAACGTGACAAAATATGCGATGGAAGTTTACATGATATTGACAGATTCACAAGTCGAATATCGTACCAGAGGGGTAGCGGATTCTTCTCAACCATAGCCAGTCTTGTAAGATGCAGATTGCCTATTCTACGAAAAACTTTACTGCCTGCAGCTGCCGATATGGCTCGAAACATGACACATGATTTCTCGGAGCAGAAAGATATGCAGTAATCAACAAAGGAACATGGGATTGCTACACTCAAGAATGTTGTAAAGAAAGTCACGGTTGAAGGTAAGGTCACAGAAAAAGTAACAAAAAATCGTAAATCAAAGAAGAACCACGGAAGGAAGATGGACTCATGTTGTCCATTATTTAATCACTAATAAATACCACTGTTCATGTACCAATAACGTTAGTTTCGGGTAAGGTTCTATACCGACATACGCTTGGTGGATCATCTCTCAACATGACAGGCTAGAAGCCCCTACGGAAAACTATGAAATGGGAGTGATTGATATGTTTCCCTCCATCAAAAAGAAATATTTAATTGAATCGAGTATCGACGCAAAATTTGAAAGAAATTATCTAAGTACAAACAGCAGTCTGTATGATGGTAGAATTGCCGATTCCTTATAGAATTTCATGTTCCAGGATCGGATTATGAAATGGTCGACTTGAGCTCGTTAACTGCAGAAGTGAAAATCCGTGTAAGAAATGCAGATGGAAGCGCGTTGGCCGCTGCGGCAAATGTTACACTCGTTGACGGATTCTTTAATCGCATGTTCCAAAGTCACTTTCTATTCCTAAATATTGTTCAGTGTGAAGGAAACAGTTATACAGGACTATTTGATAATCTCAACGTATATACATCCATGAAGAGCTCCGATCTAAATATTAAAGGGTTGAATATGATGTATAAATGACTGCAAACACCCATTCCAGATACCATCGTCACAGCGAATTTTGCTAATCAAAACGAAAATTAGACTTGTATTCAAGAAAGTGTACGTCATGGTATACATATGATGGGACCAGTAAACTTTGATGATTCCGGTAGCACTAGTTATCTATTGGATAATGTCAGCATAAATATACGTTTGGAGCTGGCAAAACCTAGTAGCGTTCTTCTAGCACATGACAATGAACAATACATTTATTTAGTTGATTCATGCAAATTATGGTGTAAAAATGTTGTACCATACCATACAACTTTGCTTGCTCTAAATAAAACGCTCACAAAAAACAATGACATGATTGAATACATGTTCGATCGACCTATTGTGAAAACAATCATGTTTCCTACATGTCAAAACTCCATCTCCATTGATTCCCCCTACAACGGGGTTGTTCCACATAAATTAGCCCTGTTTCTCATTGATCAAGCGGCACATAACGGAGCATATGATCGTAATTACAATTACTTCCAGCATAAAGACATCACAAACGTTATCGTCGATGTAAACGGAAACTGCGTTACCAACATTAGATCATCCTTTCCCAGAGAGTGCGCCCAAGCATGCCATCAAACGCTTTCGGCTCCAGGGACGCGTAATGGCTCTCATCTCATCACAAGACAAAATTTGCCTGCAGGAAGAACTATATTTGCTATAGATACAAGGCCAACCGACTCTGAAGATGTCATTAACCTAGAAAAAAGAGCAAACGTACGTATAACAGTGAATTGTGAAAATGCACCCTCTACGACTAAGATCTTGTTCCTGGTAAGTTATACACTCGGTGTCATCCAAATAAATTCAGCACGGAGGGTATTCCCCAACTATCTACAGTAATCTTGGATAATTATCAAATTGACCACATATCCAAGAGCGATCCAATTATGGAACATTTCTATATAGGGTGTTTTGATGATAACAGAATGCTCATGCACCAAATGAATGGCTACATGATTGTTAACAGTGAAAGCGATCCTAATAAAATGGGTCATTGGATTCTAATATTCAAAAACGATAACAACCACTACTTTTTTTATTCGTTTGGGCTTAATCCAAACATATGTGGAGGAAATATAGCTTCGTATTATAATACTCATGCTAAAAAACAACTTGTTCTACAGAAACCGATCCAAAGTGATCAATCTTTGGTTTGTGGAGCTTACTGTATCTACTTTGTCAATTATCTATGTCAAAAGATAACAGAACAAAGATAATCGAGCGGTTCTCCAACAACGAACGACATAGAAATGATACCAAAGTTTAAAAATTCATCATGAATGTGTCTGGAAATCAACATTCGTGCAAGCGGGAACTGTGTGGAGTCGTAACCTTAAATACTGCATGTAAATTATTATGTAACAGTTAGATTTATTATCAATAAAAAGTATCTCATGAATATCCCCTGGATATTCAGAGGACTAGCATTGAAAATGCATTTATGCAACATGACATGCAACGAATTGCAATACAGTATGCCTAACATTGAAATGCAAATACCTATATGTAAATAAAAATATATAACCTAATAAATAAATGTTAACAAATATAATCTGATTATCCGTTCGCCCCTTCCGCCCCCCACCCGCCCGTTAGCTGACTCAAGCGCCAAATCAGTTCCTTTCTTGTCGCCGCTTTCCGCCGCTGACTCCGGCCAACCCCTGCCCCACCGCTGACTCCGGTCATCATGGTATGATAGCAGTTCCGTAGACTTTTTTTAGGGTAGTCATCAGGGCATATTTGGCTATATTGTATCTACTGAAGTAATTGCAAGGATCAGAATCGGTCTATTTAGGATTAGGAGAAGAACTTGCTAGCAAATCAAACCTGGAAAAGGCCTTGCTAGGGCAAGGGTAAAGAAGTTTATGCTATGACCAGAAGAGTGTCTTGCCACAATCAGGGGAAGGTGTTACTGAGGACATGTATAGGAGAAAGTAAGGTTTGTCCGTCATACCATGCTAGAAACAGAAGAAACCATTTTAACATCTGGAGACAGGAAGGTCTGTCAGACAGACTTGGCAGGGCCAGAAATATGCCTAGCTGAGCCCATGAAGGAGCCACTTAGATATGAGTTGCTACTTGTTCCCAACTGTCCGTCACTCCTGCCATGCCAGGTCGAAGCCACCCCTAATTTATTTATGAGGATCAGTTCATAACAGCCTCACGCGGGGCGGGCCCGTCAAGCTGGCCGCCGTAAATAAGGTACTGTCGAACACTGAGATATTGATTACCCGTCTTAACGACTCCGGTGGCCCTGCCCGCACGGTCGACCTGTGGGCGATCCAGCTGGAAATTAATTATGGAATTCTAAATTAACGGTGCATTACCGTCAGCCTGTTAAAGGTGTGAATCACCGTCGCTTAGGTAATAATTAACGGTGACCCTCCGCCTGCCATGTATTAGGACGGGATCACCGTCGTTAGTGAAAATCACTATCGGCCCGTTAAAAATTATCGTCGGTAATACAACAAGATATCGCGGGGATTGGCTTGTTTGGAACACCCGAAAGTCAGTCCAAGCTAAAACTTACGGGTGTGGAATGCCCGGCTCAGAAACATTCGTCGTTGCTGGATCGACACCGATGAAACCCATTCGTAGGTGTCTTGATTCTGGAACCACTTCGCACCATATATGTGCATCATCGCTATAACGTTCATTTGCTTCAAATTGCATTTATTAGGATATCGGTGCCTAAAAGTCGAACAAGGAGGGGAATGTTATGAGACAAGCATCGAAGAATATAAACCGAAATTGTGGAGACTCACAAGTGAATGCCACATGTCAGAAATCTTTCAAAATATACATTCATTCCCGTACAATTATTGTTATAATTTCCATTTGGCATTGTTTGACATCGTTTCACCGAGACATTTGGCTCTGGTGAAACGGGAGTGAAGTTCATTACTATTTATTGGCTCTGTTGCAACGTGAGTGAAGTTCATTACTATTTATTGGCTCTGTTGAAACGTGAGGGAAGTTCATGACTATTTATTTGCAGGAAGCTGCGAGCTGTAGCAAGTACGCAGTAGAGCAGAACTTTGTGCTGCATTTTTTTTGAAGGATTGTATTCTTTATGAAGGATGATCTTATAATAATAAAGTTCTGTAAAATAATATTTGTATAGTGTCAATTTTTTATTAAAGTAGACTTGACGGTACGCTTGTATTCTAATAAAATTAGAAGAAGTCACAAACGCGACGTAGAGTGAACGTGCTAATAAGAAAGCCCCAGAGAGATCCATGCGTTCGAACGCGTTGTTATGCCTAATACAAGACGTTAAGACTTAGAGTAAGAGGGTCCCGCCATCTTGGTTTCGGCGGTTAGGGCAAGTAGGCCCGTTGGTACGAGGCTGAGGATGAGAGTTTATGTACGCGTGGGCGATACTGGAAAAGTACTTAACTGTGCACAGTGAGAACCGTTATAATGTAGGGATTGGAATGTACTTAACTGTGTACATTGAGAACCTTTATAATGTAGGGATTGAAATGTGCCTAACTGTGTACAGTGAGAACCTTTATAATGTAGGGATTGAAATGTACTTAACTGTGTACAGTAAGAACCTGTATAATATAGGGATTGAAATGTACTTAACTGTGTACAGTGAGAACCTTTATAATGTAGGGATTGAAATGTACTTAACTGTGTACAGTGAGAACCTTTATAATCAAGGGATTGAAATTTACTAAACTGTGTACAGTGAGAACCTTTATAATGTAGGGATTGAAATGTACTTAACTGTGTGCAGTGAGAACCTTTATAATGTAGGGATTGAAATGTACTTAACTGTGTGCAGTAAGAACTTATATAATGTAGGGATTGAAATGTACTTAACTGTGTACAGTGAGAACCTTTAAAATGTAGGGATTGAAATGTACTTAACTGTGTGCAGTAAGAACTTGTATAATGTAGGGATTGAAATGTACTTAACTGTGTACAGTGAGAACCTTTATAATCAAGGGATTGAAATGTACTTAATTGTGTACAGTGAGAACTTGTATAATGTAGGGATTGAAATGATTGAGCCAGTCTGGGCTCGTTCTGCCTCAACTTATCCTGTATTATTGTTATTAATTTTTTTTATAATTGTTTCCGTGTTTAAGTCTTACGCGCATATCGTAATTTTAACAATGCTCATCTAATAATAATTTAAACCTAATTGGTCTCATGACTCCGTCTGTACATTTGAGACCCAAACACATGTTCACAGCACTATAAACGAAAAAAATTGGGTAAGAACTTGGGTAGACAAAACATGTAGTACTTAGCTACACAGCACGGATTCCTAGATAATGAGCTGCACAGCGCGGATTCCTAGATACTGAGCTGCACAGCACAGATTCCAAGATCCTGACCACCAGAATTTTTCATGAGCTTGCTATTATCGTATTTCCCTCATGGCATGTGACGTAGGGTAACTTCTAAACACGAATGCTGTGTTATTCAAAGTATGCTCTATTTTGTTACCCTAGCTATAGGGGGTTACCAAGTTTAGCATGTGTGTTGCTGTCTACATCTCTACTGCACAATCAAAGCGCTGTTGTTGCGTAATTCTGTTAGATTCAAACACTGACTTATACAAAGACGTGAACGAAATGCAGAGTTACTCATGAATCCCTTCTAATCTCTCCGTCAACATCTTCAGACAGAATCCCTATGAATATAATCAACGAACCCAAGCCGACTGTCAGATAATCGTAAAACCACCGCAACTATTAGGAAGCCGAGAACAATAGGTGTTCAAAGAGATATCATTATGCAATATTTGTTGATTGCCTGTATCAAATTGAATAGATTATTGAAAAAAAAAAAAATGCAAAATTATATAGAATGGACGGCTGAGAGGCAGAGTTGCATGACTTGTATTCGTGTATTGATTTGTATTTTTTATATTTTTATAATCTAGAGAGTTTTCCCTTATGCAGCGGGCTGCAGCGTAGCTGCCACCTGACAGCCTTTTTTTTCAGCCACGGCGTTTATGGGCTGGTCTTTAACGCTTAAAGAGACCGGCCAGGATGTCTCACTCGGAGTCAGGTAGGCTCGAACCTACAACCTCCAGCTCCCAATGGACATCTGTTGTGACGAGATCCCAACACTCTACCCACTCCTCGGCCACCGAGCTGCTAAATAACTAACAACGCACAGTTACTGTTGTTATGTAACCTTGCTTCTGGGCCCTTCAAAAATATAAGACGAGTTGTTGCAGAGACTGACGATCGACGCATTGCATTTCCCCTCCACCCTTTCACGATGCAGCTCTCGCACGGTGTCACAAAAGTTCCATTTCACGATCCGGTACATTGGTTATGAGAACCGTTGGTTCAATTTCATAAATATCTGTGTTAATAACAGAGGCTTTGCGCTTGAGATGTAACGGGGTTGGGGCAGTGAAGGATCATAAGCTCGTATATTTCGTGTTTAAAGGAACTGCAAGTCAACCATGCACATTGCAAGGTGTACAGTCTTCGGAAATATGATACAGTATCAGATGTGTATTGGCGCTACGAATGTGAATTTATGCCTTGTACACCTCATATCCTTCATCTCTATTTGTGTGCAAAATGACACATCTAGTGATGGGGCTACTCGGAACACTTCCTTCTATCATTTTTGATTCATACAAACTGATGCTATGAGTCTCCTGTGAAAAGATTTATATCAGTTAAATCAGGTATTGGTCTTGCATTTATACTCCTTACAAGTCATGATATTAGTTCCAGACGCTGCCACTTCTCTTCGCATAATATTCTGTACACACAGTTCACCCTCAGTGTTGGTCAAACATAAGCACACAATTACATTTCTAGAGTAATTTGTCTAAATCATCCTCAGATAAGTCGGACAATGTATTGGAAAATACTTTTAAACACTTTCGCTCAAAAATATTCACTTCTTCAAAACCTCAATAAGACGTCAGCGGCTCAATACTCCAACACTTGCGCTCCCCACTTCCAGATCCTTCCTTAGTTGTCCTCACCTTCTCTCCACCCTCCTCCCACCTTCCTCAATTGTCCTTCTCACAATGGCCTCACAGGAGCCGCCCCACGTCAAGGGTCCACTAATTGAAATGGCCCACCCTAATCGCGACAGGGTGCCTCAATGGTGGCCCGCTGGCGCTCTGCAAGAAGCGGCGACTGATGATTGTTTTACACGTGCGAACGCATTGGAGGACTGGTGGAGTCCGGACTCCACAAGAGAACTGGAGGATTCCGGTCTCCACTGGAAGACTGGAGGACTCCGGACGTCACTGGACGACTGGAGGACTACGGACTCCACTGGAGGACGGGAGGACTACGGACTCCACTGGAGGACGGGAGGACTACGGACTCCACTGGAGGACGGGAGGACTACGGACTCCACTGGAGGACGGGAGGACTACGGTTCTACTGGAGGACGGGAGGACTACGGACTCCACTGGATGACTGGAGGACTACGGACTCCACTGGAGGACGGGAGGACTATGGACTCCACTGGAGAACGGGAGGACTACGGACTCCACTGGAGGATTGGAGAACTACAGACTCCACTGGAAGACTGGAGGATTCCGGACTCCACTGGAGAACTGAAGGACTTCGGATTCTACTGGAGGACTGGAGGAATACGGACTCCACTGGAGGACTGGAAGAATTTTGGACTCCACTAGATGACCGGAGAACTTCGAACTCCACTGAAGAAGTGAAGGGTTCCGGACTCCACTAGTAGACTGAAGGACTCCGGACTCCACTGGAGGACTTCGGATTCTACAGGAGGACTGGAGGACCCCGAGCTTCACTGGAGTATGGGAGGTCTCCGGACTCCACTGGAAAACTGGAGGACTGAAGGACTCCGGACTCCAGTTGAGGACTGGAGAACTTCGGACTGCACTGGAGGACTGAAGGACTTCGGACTCCAGTGGAGGATCTAAGAACTTCGGACTCCACTGGAGGACGGGAGGACTACGGTTCTACTGGAGGACGGGAGGACTACGGACTCCACTGGATGACTGGAGGACTACGGACTCCACTGGAGGACGGGAGGACTATGGAGTCCACTGGAGAACGGGAGGACTACGGACTCCACTGGAGGATTGGAGAACTACGGACTCCACTGGAGGACTGGGGGATTCCGGACTCCACTGGAGAACTGAAGGACTACGGAGTCTACAGGAGAACTGGAGGATTTCGGACTCCACTGGAGGACTGGATGACTTCGGATTCTACTGGAGGACTGGAGGAATACGGACTCCACTGGAGGACTGGAAGAATTTTGGACTCCACCAGATGACCGGAGAACTTCGGACTCCACTGAAGGAGTGAAGGGCTCCGGACTCCACTAGTGGACTGAAGGACTCCGGACTCCACTGGAGGACTTCGGATTCTACAGGAGGACTGGAGGACCCCGAGCTCCACTGGAGTATGGGAGGACTCCGGACTCCACTGGAAAACTGGAGGACTGAAGGACTCCGGACTCCAGTTGAGGAATGGAGAACTTCGGTCTGTACTGGAGGACTGAAGGACTTCGGACTCCAGTGGAGGATCTAAGAACTTCGGACTCCACTGGATGACTGGAGACATCCAAACTTCACTGGAGGATTGGAGGACTCCAGACACCACTGGACGACAGAAGAACGAGAGGAATGGAGCGCTGGAGGACTGAAGAAGTACGGGACTGGAGGAACCCACTGGAGGACTAGCGGACTAGGCTGGAGGATTGAAGAACTAGCAAACTTCCAACTCCTATGGATGTCGAGAAGACTCTGCAGGACGACTCCGGCGGGAGGAGCGTGTTCAGAATTCCCCCCGGGGAAGAAGGCGAGTTAGTCCAACTGTTAGGGACAGCATCGGGTCCAGGACTTGTTTTAAACTTAACCACCCGAAATGGGGGCAACTCCTATGCCCCTCTCCCTCCACAGGGAACGCGCCTGTTTAGCGGAAATTGTGGAGTGGTTGTGTCTTGCAGAGAGCCGCAGCGAGTACGGTGGGCATTGTGTTAGCGACGTCTGTTGTGACAGCTCCTTTCACGGGCTGCGGCGGCCATTGTTCTCCTTCTCACCTCCTCGTTCGTCGCTTGTTCGCGCACTCAGGCTGTTCACGCACTCCCGCTGTTCGCACACTCAGGCTGTTCGAATACTCAGGCTGTTCGCGCACTCAGGCTGTTCGCACACTGAGGCTGTTCGCGTGTACTCTCCGCTCACCCTTGGTCGCCGTGGCTGTTTTCGTGCCTTTGTACACTCTCAGGCGCTGGTATCTTAATCCTTATTGCTTGCGGGTTGTTTGCTGGCATTCCTATAACCAGGGTATGATAACACAGAAGGTATTAGGAGTCTGAATGCTCTCCATGCGACCATGGGGTTAATAACTGTGTTCTAACACTTATCGCTGCTACTATCTTCGCCATATAAGCAGAAGTGTACTAAACTTATCGCTGCTCATATCTTCTTCATGTGAGCAATTATTGTTCCAACACTTATCGCTGCTGTTATATTTTCCAGCTATGAAGGATTCAAAAAATGTGCTAACATGCATCGTTTATGCTCCTTTTTCCATCTGAGACGCAAACACACCTGTTCTAATACTTATCGCTGCAGCAAACTGTTCAATCTAAGCACAAGTTTACAAATACATATCGTTTATGCTAACTTATTCATTCAAGCAAGGGTGTTCAAACATTTATCTCTGCGGCTATCTTCTCCATCCTCGACGATAGCAAAGACTGTTCTATGACTTTTACCGCTACCTTTTCAATCTGAGCAAAAGTATTCTAGCAAGTAACCGTTGCTGTTCTTTTCCTTATATGACGTAAGTAGAAGTGCTCTGAGACTTGCGTAATCAAAGGCGTTTTAACTATTATGGCTTCAACTATTTTGTTCATCGATGATGAAGGATTTTTTTTATTGTCTTATCGCTTCTCCTTTCTTTCTATCTGTGATGAAAGCAGCTTTATTCTCTATCCACCACGTAGGCCAAAGTGTTCTAACTCCTGTCACTTCTGTTATTTACACCACCTACGATGTAAGCAAAGGTGTTTTGTGTTATCGCTTCTGCTACCTTCTCTATCTTTTTCCTAACTACAGGGTGGCATGAAAATAGTTATTGTAAACTTCAAGAAAAAATACTTCCGCTCAAACGAAGAGAGCAGGACGTCCAATCTCAAAAAAAACTCCCGAAGCGGACCTGCTGGCCCAACAAGAAATGATGAATATCCTCTGGAATATGTAAGCAAAACAAGAACAAAAAGCTAAATTTTGGCTAAAAACAACCACCAATGAGATGTTACAAAATGAACTGGAAATGAAAGCGTACAAATTGCACCGTTGCCAAGAACTTGCACAAGAATCAGCGTCTGGTGTTTTGCTATTGGATCTTGGGGAACAAATAAAATTCAGGGCTGACAAATAACTAGGTCCAAGTCCGTATCCTAACCGGAAAGTACGAGACGAGGTTTCAGAAACCCAAATCAGCATGATGACTGGGTGAAGCAAGGAGCTGAAAAGGTGATGAGCAGTGCAGCCGTCGTTCATGAAAGAGTACCTGCTCTTCTTGGAAAGAACTTATCACTGAAAGTTGAAATAAAAAGATTGCGTGGACATTGTGAACAAGTTGACGCTCCATGCCAGTGTTGTAAGAAGTGCCTTGACTCTCTTTCGCAGGTATTTCGGAGGAGAACGATTTACCGTCGTACCAATCATTCGTGGCCAGCGCCCTGTCCCGACCTCAGTTCCCTTGATTACTGGTTCTTGGGTGGAATGGATTGCATGATTGCTTAAGGAAACCTCAGATTTATTTGCAAGAATTGAAGAGAATGGTCGACGAAACAGTTGCCACAGTGGCGGTGGTTCAGGTGCGCTGTGCTGTGCACCACATGCACCGCAGTGTCAATTTGTGTTAATAAAAAATGTGGACACTTTGATTGAAGTGGAAATGTAAACCCCGATTAATCTCGTTGAAATAAAACGTATGAACATCTTATTTGTCGTATTTTCCAGAATATACGGCAAAATGCGTAGAGTTCTCTTTGTTTTATTTGGGGCTAAAAAAATCCTGGACACACTTCATCTTTCGAAAATTCTGGATCGCATCCTTACTGATATTTTCCAACATGTGAGCGGTAGCTAGAAAACATTTAGGCATGTTTCAGGCATGATTAACAAGGTAACCTTTTCTAAATAATGAGAAAAAATATTTCTGCCCGAAGTTTTTAGTTTGCAGCACAAATTCAATTATTTAACTTAAAGTGACAGAAACATCAAAATCGAAGTTTGGGAACTTCATATACATATATA